>CM023449.1:18113954-18408954 GCA_013339765.2 Haemaphysalis longicornis
GGATGGTTAGCAGAAGCAGATGAGGTATGACATGATGGTGATAATGGTAATGAGAAGCTAAAGTGCCAGATGATCTGCACACAGCGTAACAAGTAACAAATTGTTGCTCACAAAATGTATATATTCTGCAGCCATTCGATGCATCACGCCACCCGGTTGACGGTCAGCTGCCACTAAACTGCCGCCCGTTCGCGAAAAGACATGAAGCACGCGGAAAAACAAATGGCGGAAGTGCTTTGTCAATATCTGCAATATGTGGCTGCAGTCCGTAACAAATGGTTGCAAGCAAGACGGGGCGATTCCTGCACCTCCAAAATACGACATCCGATTTCTCACAAACAAACGCCATGCACTCTCGTAAGAGCATGGCGGGGGGTGCGGGCGCCAAGTTCAGCGGGAGTAAGTCGCAGAAAGCGACATGCGGTATGTTAGGGAGACGCTTTAAAATTATGTTAGAGGGGGAAAAAACGCTCGAAATGGGTCCTAACACGCCTGGCTACGAGCCGCGCCGTACCGTAAATGGATGACTACTAGAATATGCACCAACGTGTAGCTACTGGCACGAAGCTCTGTACAGTTTCTACGAAGCTGCCGAATCGGTAGTATCAGTAAGGTATGTGTTCAGTATCGCCCTGGGATAGGGGGCTTTAGTGCAAAAGTAGGAAAGAGGTGGGAGGAGGGGGGTGTAAACGTGCAACGGAAAATTATCCGATAGGTATAGACGAGGTGGCGTGCTCGCTACATTTGCGGGTATAAATGCTTGAGGATAACGCATACCTTCCTTTTGCGAACGAATGAATGAATAAGAAATGAAATGGACGCGGAAAAGCGTCATCAACGCAACTTGAAAATATCAACCTATAAACGCTCATGCCAGACTTTTGCACGATGTTGAGGTGTTAATTTAGGCAAGATCAAAAGGAGCGGTCACAGAATTCTGCGGAACAAAATTTAGCTAGATCAAAGGTTAATAATGATGAAGCTAGAAGAAATGAGCATCCAAAACTGGAGTCTGGAAGCGACACAGTGCGGTACTTTCGAGGAGCACTTCTGACAAAGTTCGCGGTTGTTTGCATGAGAGGCAAAAATGCATACTTGGTGGACTGTCTCAGAAAATGAAGGAACTGATGGATACTGGGAGGAACATGAAAGAGGCAGGTACGAAGGAGCGCGTCGGTTTGGCGGAGGTACAAAATTGGTTAACAGAAGCGAGAACAGTGACACTGACATTCTCGCCTACAACATGAAAAGGATTAAATGAACTTAAATCAGAGGCGGCAGCTTCACGGTATAGCGGAGGGGTTCGCTGTTTTTGGCAAAGATAAAATGAATGCGCTGAGAGATGAAACTGTTAACGTAACGAACAGCATATAGATGATAATGGAAGCAGCAGGAAGGTTTTATGCATATTTATGCTCCAGCGAGCAATGGAACGAAGCACGGTAGGTGTAACGTACAAGAATAGAGCGGAGTGGATCAGGCAACAAACGCGTGTTAGGGACATATTAGTGGAAATTAAGAAGAAGAAATGGGCGTGGGCCGGGCATATAATGAGAAGGCAAGATAACCGTTGGGCATTAAGGGTAACAGAGTGGATCCCTAGAGAAGGCAAGCGTGGCAGGGGGTGTCAGAAAGTTAGGTGGGCAGGTGAGATCAAGAAGTCTGCAGTGGTAAATTGGTCGCAGTTAGCACAGGACCGAGATAATTGGAGATCTATGGGAGAGGCCTTTGCCCTGCAGTGGGCGGAGACAGGCTGATGATGATACTCCAACAGCGGTGGGCGATGATACGGTATCGAACGGACTAGCTTGGTTCGCGAAGTTCGAGCATGGAAAGTGTGCTCAAGAGAGGCAGAGTCGCGGGGGACGACGGAATAACCGTAGGTCTGCCCATTAAAGATTACTCGGGATGTCCTCCCAAGAAAGGTAACAGAATTATTTTCAGAATGCCTCGGGATGATTAAGGTACCAGAATCCTGGTCTAATTTTTACTCGCAAAAGGGGTGATGTTAAAGAGCTTAAGAGTTACCGATCTAGTACTTGCTCACAAAGATGGGTGTTAAGACAAATGCAAATTTAGTTCACGAAAAGGACCGCTGTGTCCCGATAACAATGATGCCAATTTTATCGCAAACTTGAAACAAATGACAGAGCTATTAAGAAAAACAGGTGAAGCAGTGCGACCCCCAGCAACTTTGCGGGGATTTCTCTTTGGCGCCGCAAGAACCTTGTTCTGTGGCGGCGGTCGACCTGGTTCACCGCCAAGAAGCATGACTGTACGATTGTAGTGGGGCCTTGGGTTTTGTTTGATCGCATCACTTGAATGCTAACGTTTAGTTAAGACAATAATACAGTTGATAATTCGTGGTCGCCTAATCGGAATTTTCGGTTAATTAGAGGTGACGTGATACCGGATGGTACAGGGTGTCTGTCCGGGGGCGGGAAGTTGCAGGTGCTGTGTAATATTGGGTGGGGCAGATGTGGTGGAGGAGGGTAGAGAGGGGGGGTACGAGTCGGTCTCGAGCCGGCCACGCGGCAGAAGATGCGGGAAGTCGGACACGAGAACGAACGGTCTCAACAGACGCGTCTGTACTTTGCGGTGCTGATTGCCGCGAAAGGAATTTCGAGGTAAACCATTCTGCCCCTAAACTGCGTAGGAACCGCTTTGCTGGCGACGAATTTTCGTCAATATAAACACGTGCTACAATGCCACCATTGTTTCAAGCCTTTTGACGCCTGACAATTACCTTTCGCTCCGGGCAGGCTTGTCAGCTGTGTTTTCTCTGTGCCGCGCACGCTTATACGGTGTCGCTCCTATTGCAGCAGCACTCACCGCCGGGTGTATTGTGCAAGCGTAAATGAGTGAATCATGCAGAAAATGAGACAGCAGAGCTCTCCGCGCTGTCAGTCGCGCGGCAGCAACTGCCTGCTTTTGACAATGTGTTACTCGAGAACTTATCACTGGAAAGAGTGGATGCCTCAACGGGAATCGAATGGGAAACCTCAGCAGAAGGAGACAGAGGTGGGCTTCCGGTGTCTCGCTTGGATTATGCGCGAACGGCAAAGGCGCTCTCTGCTGCCCATCACGCAATCGCGAGATTGGCTTTTACCCGCCGTTGGGAAGGAGCCGTCTCTGGTATAGTCTTCACGTTCTAAACTTTCCATTTCAAGGTAACAGTTTTTAAAGCGAAAGCTTTATTAGTGGGACTGACGGCGTCCTGTCAAAAAGACTAATGCATTTCCCCATAGACTGGTTGGTCGACCGAAGAGCTCTGATAAGGTCTCTGGACACAGTGCGCATGCGCGAAACCGGGCTTCTATTGTGTCGAAAAGGTTACTTGAAGATTGCGAAAAGAGAACGGTTCTAGATAAGACAATGCACCCATCGATCATGAAGAAGTAGTACAACTTTATCTCATACACCACGTATTTAGATCGTCCGTATATGCGTTTACTTAGTGCGCGAAAATCGTCGCATGGGTTCGCTCTTCGTTTGCGATTTGTATCTTGGAAGGTTTGAAGATCGATTGGACGCACTTTAGCGAAGATTACTGCGTCCATTTGATGTGAAAACGCTTTCGCGATTCTCTCAACTTTCTCGGGGAAGGGACCGACGTAATGGCGTGGGTAGCAGCCTATACACCACCACCGCCGCCACCACCAGTAGTATAGTAGCAGTGGTATTAGTAATACCTCAGTGTACTATTGCGGGACAAGAACTCGCGAATGTCAAATGACAGAACCAGTAAATTCAGTCGTACTGTGCGTTTTACTGGAGCTCGATTTTAAGCGCGACAGAGAAAAGTCACACCTCGTGGTTGTTTCATGGATGCACCCATCACTTTAGTGATTTCCGATTAACGACATTTCTCGTGTGGAACAACAACAACAACAGCAACAACAACAACAACAACAGCAAGATAACCAGGAAGAAAAACAGAACGAAATTCGCGGTGAGAGGCAAACTGGCGCAACTGCACAAGCTAATGACGGTCCACAACGGAAATTCCTTTCTTTTGTCCTTTTTCCTGTCCATCTAGCGTGGCCTAAAGATCCCTCGACACGCACACCGACATCTCATTGCACCAGGGCGCCAGATATAGACAGAAAAGGAGTGTACGTATACGCCGCAACACAAGCGCCTGTGCCCGTGTCGTGTACGCACTCTCTTCGTGACCCAGTTACAAAGGCGCAACGCTCCACGAACTCGCACCAGCTTTTCATGCTTCGCAGTGAACTTTTTGGCACCCTTTTTGGCCGAAAAGGGTATAAAAATGTTGTCCCGTGGCACACACCTTTGAAAGGTGTTTTCGCTGAAAAAGTGTGCAAGGACGAAAAAAGGGTGTTCTTGGGAACACCCTCAAAAAATGTGTAATTTTTCTTAACACCCTAAAAAACGGGTGGACAATGTGCATCGGTTGAGCGCGCAGCATGACATACAGACGCATTCAACGCGCACGAGTCACACCTGGACCACGAATGAATTGAGCAAGAAAACCAATGGGATGCATGGGGGGAGCGAGCACATACTTGGCAATTTATCTGCTCTTCTTGCTTTTACAGCCAGCAGAGGAAGTTCCTCCGATAGAGTCGGTGGGCTTATCGCAAAAAGCAGAAATTTTAGCGCTAATTTTGAAATTCTGCATTTTAACGTGCCTGAGCATATACAAATCAGCATGCGGATATGAAAAAAAAACTGTTTAATCGCGAGGTAGCGATAAGTCATTGAGTTTTATTAATTGCCAATCACCTATTTCATACCATTTCAGCACCCACCAAAAAGGGTGTTTATTATTTCGACACCCTTTTTCTTGGAAGGGCGTAAAGCTACGAATAAGGGTGTTGGAAACTAATAAAAAGGGTGTGAAGGACCGCCAACTAATAAAAAGGGTTTAAGTAATGTAGTAACAAAAAGAAATGTTTCTACAGGCAAGCAGACAAGAATAACGGATCAACTTCATGGCACCGAAACAAAATGTGTGACCAGGGGCCGAATTCTTTAAAACGACGAGGCGTCGCTTTGAAACGACGGGGTAGCGCCATGCAAATGCATGTGTTCTGGGGTTGGGGCCGTCGCTTTAACGAAGCTGTGCATGCAGTAGGAGCTGCAGAAAAGTACTGTGGCAAGGGCGCGAAGCGACGCCCACTGCCCCCCATCGTTTCACCTTGTCGCTTTCGCGCCCTTGCCACACTGCTTTTCTGCAGCTCCCACTGCATGCAGAACACATGCATTTGCATGGGCGCGACCCCGTCGTTTCAAGCGACGCCCGTTTTTAGAGAATTTGGCCCCAGAAATATCAAGCGCTTCTTAAAGGGACACTGAAGTGAATTTGTCAAGCTCCCGTTTTGCTTGCACTGCGTAGACTGGCTCAAATTAGCACACTTTTCATCGTTTATTCGGTTGACAAATCGGTAATTATTTTACAAAGCGCGAAAAGAAGAAAAACTACCATGCGCGGTTTGCGGCGGCCGCACCAACTAAAGCTGTGACGTTAGGAGGAGCGGGCACCGTGATTGGACCGATGCCCAAGGTGAGCAACCAAACAAGTTTCGGTTTTCGGTTTCGGTTCTGTAAAACACAACCGTTGGCGTTGTTGGATGGGCATCTCAATAACTCAGTAATCATCGTACCGCGCTTTCTGCAGTGTTGTCAGCTGTAAAATGCATAAAGATAAGCCTCCTAGACGGATTGGAATCGTAGCATTCACTAGCCGAAACCTACGCAGTGCATGAACGCCCTCCGCGTACCCGCAGACGCCCAAATGTCATGCGCTTTTCCCCCAATATTTGGAGCTTGCCTCCCTCATGCCTGTGTCGTAAAAAGCTTGTTCGCACCAGGCCAAGGGTCTGATCATTCTGGCCTGTGCCCACTGCCTGCAAGCAGTCGGTGCTTATGGCAACAGCACGCCAACGAGAACTCGCTAGCGCGCCAGTGCCAGCCTGCGCGCGATTTGTGAATTAGTTCGTGGAACAATGAAAATTGCGGCCCAAAAAATGGTGCAACTCAGAATAGAAAAAAATCGGCGGAAAACGAAAAAGTTAACTTACAAAAAAAAAAAAAAAAAGCACGTACCCGCGGGGATTCGAACTCGTGACTTGCAAAATACTTGCGGTTGTATACCTAGCAACCCAGACCGCTCGGCCACGAAGCGGGCTCGGCTAGCGGCGGTAATATAGTGTATTTATTGTACAACAAGTTTACACTTTTCTTCAGTTTTGACATTTCAAGCAGCTTAGGTGACTATTTGTTGTATTGCGCTCGTGCAGTAAGCGTCGCCCGAGTTTCCACATTAGCTCACGTCTAGCAATTGCATTTCGTAGACGGAAAAGCGTTCGCAGATGCGTAGTCGTGCTGCTGACCGCTGTGCTTGTTCGCCCAGCGCAAAAAAGTGCTTCCCGCACCCTAGTTTTACGCTGCACGGTAAAAATATCAGTTGATTTTATTTCCTTAGTACCTATATTGACTTCGCTGACTCTTCTGCCGCCTTCAAGAGGCCTTATAACCTACTGGCATACCAGTCAGCGAAGCGTCGCATGTGCGCTTGTGTGAAGCGACCTTGACTTGGAGCTAGATACAGTGTACAAACTAACCAAGTAAAGAAAGGCAAATTCTACCATTCACAAACGTGTCCTGGCTTCGTTTCAACTGAGCGAACGAATTGCGACGACCGTCGGCGGCCGGCGGACGAAACGCTGGGCCGACTGACTCTGTCCTGAAGGCCGGGGAGCCGTGCAGTTAGCGCAGCCATGGAGGAAATGAGCGCAGCCAATTGCCAGCTTATCCCCTTCTGACGTCCACACGAAAACGCCGCAGAAAATGGGCGAGCGTAAAGAGAGGAGGACAGCATTTTCGAATTAATTTTTCTACTAAATAAAATCGCGTAAAACGCGCCCAGGGTGGTCGAAACATGGCCGGGGGACTTCGGACTACAATTTGCGCAAGTAATCCCGCAATGTTTACATATCACTTCAGTGTCCCTTTAAAACCACGCGTACTCATTTTTTCACTCACGATTTACCCTTGATGTCAGCCAACAGTCCGCAAAGGTTCTGGCGCTTAATTAGCCCCAGATCGCATCCCGTTATTACGCTTTCAACGGTCGACCGTTGATCAATGGTCTATCAGTCGATCAACGGTCGATCAATTGTGACGTGATTCCAGAGGGGGGTTGTGCGCAGGTCTTTAATGATAGTTTTTGTTCTGTGCTTACCAGTGAATACACTAGTAATCAATCAATCAATCAGTCAGTCAATGACTTACCAAATTGCGTTTCTTCGAGGATCAGGCTTTTCACCGATGACTGTTATTTATCGTAAAATAACCTGCTTTACTGACCACCTACCCCTGCAATCTGACCTTGACTCAATATCTACTTGGTGTTCCACTTCGTTTAATGTTGCTAAATAATTCCAAAACTAAGCTTATGTCCTTTACAAACCACCCATCTCGCATTCAAACTTCCTACTCATTAAATAACACAACTGTTGAACTTGCAAACACAAAAAAGTGCCTGGGACTTAACCTGCACTGTGACCTGACATGGAATCACCCTATAAACATCATTCTTGCATACGCCAACCGCTCATTGGGCTTTTTAAAGCACAGACTAAAATATGGTCCATCAAACCTCCGCAAACTTGCATAAACAACGTTTATCAGACCTGAAATTGAATACGCAGCTGCCATTCGGGACCCTGACAAAGCATATTTAGTTGACCGAATCTAATCTCTTCAAAATCGTGCTGTTCGTTTCATCTTTTCAGATTGTTCACGTCATGCCGGCGTCAGGGCTCTCAAACTGCGCACATCCTTACCTATCCTATCACATCGGTGTAAAACTATCACGTATATCATTGTTTCATAAACTGTAGCATCACTCTCACTTCATGCTGATTTCTTTTCCTTCGCCACCGGCCATTTTCCCCCTACGTAACCAAGCCTTAAAGGTGACGCGTGCAAAATTCCAGCACTGGTAGGTACAATCATTCATACCTGGCACAATTGTTGATTAGAATACGCTACCAGCTCACATTGCAACTGTAAACAATCCAATCAAATTCCAGGAACTGTACGCACTTACATAGTATCTTAACTTCACTAAAAAGTGTTTTCGTAGGTTTTTATAAGAAACATTTTCAGCTTTTGTCGCTGCACATTCTTTCTGCCTTGCACCAACTTGTATTTACTTCTTTGTCCTATAACATGTTGTTCGTTTTGTTTAAATTGTTAATTTTCAATGTATCCCGCCCCCTATCTAATGACCTCCCAGTGAAGGGCCTTTAGGGGTATTTTTAAAATACATAAATAAATAAATAAATAAATAAACAAATAAATAAATAAGTAAATAAATAAATAACCTCAAACTTTGGAGGATTTTAAATGGCCGTTTACACAGGTGACTGAACATTTTCTACAAGCGGAGGGATGGTTTGTACCTCACGATGTTTAAAACAATATGAATTGGCATAATTTATTACCAGCGAAGCTGCTCAAAGCTTGAGCTAGGTTCGGTGGCTTTAGAAAAAAAAAATACTAAGAAAAAGAATTCTGCCGCCTGCAAGGATGCACCACGGCAGATAGGGTATTATAACAGTGAAGCCGGCTTTCAAGCCTGTTCGAGTGTGAGCACAAAAGCGGCGCATGCGAATGTGGACCTCTTATTATCCCGTTTTATAGGAATTAATCTTTTTGGGATACTAAACCGCAAAAAAAAATGACGTAGCTTCCACTGCGGTGATAGGCTGGAGAAACGGTGGAGCTTGGGGTTGACCTAGCTTGCTTCCTCGTTGGATTCGCGGTCACTGTGGGGGACACACTGGAACAGCCTTGCGAACTCCGGCTAAACTTGGCCTCACCCATCAACGCTTAGCCTAGCCTAGAAAGAACATCGCGAAGCATAACAAAGCTTAGCAAAGCCTAGCAATAGCTAGCAAACCTTAGCAGCACCGGAAGACGCTAGGTCGACCCCAGCTCCGCTGTTTTCTTCTTGTTTTTTTTTTTTTTTTTTTTGCAACTCAACACCTCTTTCACACCCTTTCAACGCCTTACAGGAAACCAAGGGTGTCGCAGTCGGTGAACACCCTTTTAGTCACACAAAAAGCGTGTAAAGCTACAAATTAGGGTGTTGAAACCAAAGCAATAGAGCGTAATGGCTCTCCAACACCCTTATTCCACTTATACTACAGCTCTTTTAGGCAATAAGGGCATAACAAAGTTTAGTTTATATATGTAGTCTTATTGATTTGAAGTGTTCAAATTGACATTTCACGTGCCCCAGCTCTTAATTTGGGCCATGAGGCGCATCGTTGTAAAAACGAGCGATCATTGCAGACGAACAATTTTAGGGCCGAAGCTCCTTTGGGGCTCGGGCTGTCGGCGTCTCCTGTCGTCCCATGTAGCCACGGCACTGAAACACCGGGACACCCGTTTTCCGACGCTTCGCGCCGGTTTTTAGCATAATTCTTAGCATAATGCGGCGTGTGACACGAAGACAACTTACGGCCAATCTTTCTCTCATGTAATTGCTTAAATCCGGTTGAACGCAAGAGAGGAAGCCACCGCTTCAGCAAGGGCGCCATTGCTCCTCAATACCGGCGCTTCTCTGGCGCCCAATCAGCGCGCGCCGTTTGGCAAGAAAGAGAGACCTACGATATTTGAATACACTTATACACTGCATGCTTCGCGCTTCCCCAGGTTGCACGTTAGTGAAGATGGCAAGGGATTTTTTTTTTTTTTGCTTTTCAACATTTCTTACGAGGTGGGCAGGAAGTATGACGAGATGTCTTGTACCTCGCATGCAGTGCAATTACACATGCATGTATGCCCTTAATCAATCGAGAGCTGAACACCTTTTCCATGCAGTTTCAATACCCTACCAAAAACCACGGGTGTTGAAGTTGGTTTCCACACACAAGAAAAGGTGTAGCGCTACAAATACGGGGGTTGAGGTTAAAGAAAATGGGTGTAATGGCCTCCAAACACCCTTTTTCCACCTTCGCTACACCATTTTTGGCCAAAAGGGTGTGAAAAAGTTTTCTGTGTTCTTACGAGATTATTGTCTCGGTGTTGTCTCTCACCTCGCAAATAAAAAATGTGTCCTGCGAGGAGCACGAATTGGAGCCAACGCGACCTCCAAACGACCACCAGAGGCACGCCGTGCGGATATGTATATGTATATGTATATATATATATATATATATATATATATATATATATATATATATATATATTCCGCGCACTTTGCCGTCGGCGCGTGGTCCGTCTGCCGCGTTGATTACCCTAATTGCGCGCTTCGCCATTTATTGCGCCGCGCCTAATGGCCGTTCCTGGTCATCATGTTGACTGATCGTCGGTCCGCATACATACGTGTGTGTGCGCCCTATAGTTTTTTGTTTTCCCCACTGAGAAGTTGTCGACGCGTTGCATCCTCCCCTTATTTCTCACTCGCATTGTCTGGCAACCAGTATCGTATGAAGCGCATGGGTACGTATATATATATATATATATATATATATATATATATATATATATATACACGCACAAGGAAATGTTGGCGGTCGGACGAAATTTGCTTCTGTATTTTCTCAACGAGACTGAGTGCATATACATATACATAATCGGCCTCGTGAGCGCTACTAGTGTGATAAGCAACCGCGCTGAGATACACAGAGAGTATATTCATTAGTCGGGCCTCGATATCTAGTTCCCTGGCAAGGGGCTGCGACAGTACTGAAGGTTGTGTTGAGGACTTCCTGTCCCGTTACGCTAAGTGCGTTCGCACTACCGTGTGACGTTCTCTCAGAATGAAAATCATCATGAATGGCTGTGCCTCCGTCTTCGTGGCGGCTATCTCCGCAACCTGACGGTAACGGCAATGGGGTTAGGTGTAGGGAGAGCTTGTTAATTCGAACCGCCAAAGTAAGCCTTCTGAGGAATTAATGAAAGTTCGAACTAGTGAAACTGGAGAAAAACTAGTATATACGGCGATTGGGAAGCAGCAGGGCATTTGAAGGATTTGATTCTTGAAAATTCCGTGATTGAAGTGTATATATATATATATATATATATATATATATATATCGGGCTCGGGCTGTCGGCGTTTCTTGTCGTCCCATGTAGTCACGGCACTGAAACACCGTGACACTCGTTTTCCAACGCCTCGCGCTGCTTGTTAGCACATGGTGTTAGCACCATGCTGCGGCGTGTGACACGAAGACAACTTGCTTCCCAGCAGACGGCGGAACTGATCCGTGTACTCGTCCTTTCCTTCGTCGTCGCTGGCAGCGACAGGTTCTGCACTTTTGACCTCAGATAAGATGCCCTCATCTGTCAGCGCCCACACACACAACTGCGCTCGCGTCCACATCGACGTACACTTCGCAAAGAATGCGTCCTGCAGATGGCCTCAAGGGGGATTTAGGCTGGTTTTACCGAAACTTACCGGCTCAATACGTCCAGCAGGTGACGCAACCTCGTGTGTAGGCAACGGATGCGTCTCTCTTTTTGTACGAGGCACCTAGTAGCAGCCGGATAGCGCATAGTTCAAGTGATCCATGACGGAACCTACCGGTCTTCGAATTAACAGGATCTTTTATGCGTAGACTTCTGCGGATCTTGGCCGGGCAAAACCGTACAGTTCGAATTTTACATAAATTCGCAATTCTCTCCAATGTTATTCACAGCATGCTTACAAGAAGTATTCAGAACGTTGGATTGGGAACAGGTGGGAGTAAGGGTAATGGAGAAACCTCAGTAACCTCAGATTGCTGATGACGTTTGCCTTGCTAAGTAACTCGGGGGACGAATTGCCAAAGCATGCTTTCCCGCACTGGGCGAACAGAGTAGAAACCGTGGGCCTGAACATTAATATGCAGAAAACTAAAGTAATGATCAATAACCTCGGGACAGCACAGCAGTTTGAGATAGGTGGCGAGGCATGCAGTGGAAGTGGTAAGCGAATATATCTACTTAGGCCAAGTTGTGACCCCAGATCCCAACCATGAGGCAGAGATAATTTAGAGGATCAGAATGGGGGTTGGGGTGCATATGGCAGACATTCTCAGATAATCAATAGCAGCCTACCATTGTCGCTTCAAGAAGAAGTGTATGACAGCTGCATCTTACCGGTACTCACCTACGGGCAGAAACTTGGAGGCTCACTAAGAGGGTTCAACTTAAATTGAGAACGACTCAGCGGGCAATGGAGGCGGAAAATGATAGGTGTAACATTAAGGGGACAAGAAGAGAGCGGAGATGGGTCAGAGAGCAAACTGGTGTTAAAGACATATTAGTAGAAATTAAGAAGAAGAAGAATGGACGTGGGCATGGGCATGTAAATGCGAAGGCAAGATAACCGCTGTTCATGAAGGGTAACAGAGTGGATCCCTAGAGAAGGCAAGCGTTTGCATGGGGCGGCAGAAAGTTAGATGGGGCAGATGAGATCAAGAAGTTTGCGGGGATAAATTGGGTCACAGTTGGCACAGGACCGAGGTAATTGGAGAATAATGGGAGAGGCCTTTGTCCTGCAGTGGGCGTAGATAGGCTGGTGATAATAATAATAATGATGATGATGATGATATACGCGACACAACTTTGGACGAGGTAGCGGCCTCAGGCGGGTTCCAACATGGCCGACAAGAAGATTGTGCCTTCGTCAGGACAAAGCCGTGACGAAGCAAGACGTCCCGAAAGCAAGTCTTTGTGTCGAAACGTTGGCATCGCACGTTGGCACCGGTGGGGGAGGCGTCCATTTGGCGATGAAAATTTCTGACGAGGAACTTCTACGGTGAGCAGCACCTCTGGTGGACGCTGTTTTCATTTATTGTTGTGAATATTCTGGTTTCTCCATTTTACGGCGTAAAGTTTTATAAAACAGCTTAGATAACTCCTTAGTTTCACAGCCCGGTGGTTTAAGAAAATTGTACCTGCGCGCCCCCATTTCCCAAGTTCTATCGTTCTCTCTCTCTCTCTCTCTATATATATATATATATATATATATATATATATATATATATATATATATATATATATATATATATATATATATATATAGCGAATCAGAATAGGAAATGAGGGGCTCGTTGAAATAAGACAGAAATAAGAATTGGCAGTCAAGAAATCCTCGGAAAGCAAAGGAGAGGATGTAGTTGGTCAGGATAAAGAATTTGGAAAATAAGAGTGGAGAAAAAATGCCCGCCAGGTGGGATCCGAACCCATGACCTCCAGAATACCGGTCTGGTGCGATAACCACTACGCTACCGGCGGGGCTACTTTAGCCTCCACTTTCTGCGGTATTTATGTTCAGGTGTTTGTTTCCTGCGCTTGGGGGTGGTAGCCAGCGCCACTCGGACTACTCGGGGTGAAGGGGACCTTCTTTTTAACCCCCGGGCCGTGACTCGAGCATCTACGACATGTCGAGAGTGGTCGACCAGCTTTGAACCCTATGGCACCAAGACTGCCAGAACAGAGACCCTCGCTATGCATGTAGCGAATCAGAATAGGAAATGAGGGGCTCGTTGAAATAAGACAGAAATAAGAATTGGCAGTCAAGAAAACCTCGGAAAGCAAAGGGGAGGATGTAGTTGGTCAGGATAAAAAATTTGGAATATATATATATATATATATATATATATATATATATATATATAAACGCTGGCAGTCTAGAAACAAGTAAAACTCACAAAGAAAGCGTACGCATAGAATGAGTAAAGAGACGCACACACGCGTGAAAAACAATAACGACGGAGTTTACTTACGATCGTTTTAGGAAGCGGACTTCCCTTCACCGGAGTAGAGCACAGAGTACTTTTAACTTTTCGAAGGAGAAAGCCAGTAAGCCCGAGTTAATTTCTTGACATACGCGCGTGCCTTAGACGCCGTCATTACGAAACGTTAGTACCGAATTTTATATAATGAGCTGTGCTAGAAGGACAACGCGTAGCGTGCAAGAACAACTCGCTTGCCGGGTCGTTGGAGCCGCCCACTGAGCTGTCGGCATTTCCCTTCGTTAGCCGTGCCGTGCACGCTTCGAACGGCAGCTTAACGCCGTGACATTCCGCTCGCCTGTCACATTACCTTATCCTATTACAATTTCAATTTTTCGCGCGCGTGCCTGTGAGCCCGGAAATTCCGGAACGCAGGCATTCTAAATAGGTAATTTTACGCTAGCGGCCGATTTCGGATTAATGAGCGCGCACGCTTCGCTTAATTGGGTGCCGCGGTGACTGTTTTTTCCCCCGGCCGTTCGTTACAGCGCTGAACGAAAGCGCCCTGTTGCGCATTTCAAAGAATTATGGAAATGAACAAAAGATGGCGCCGCACACAGCGCCGGAAACTGTCGCCAGCATCCGAAGCAATCGTTTTCCGGGACCCCGTCGGGGACAGGCCGGTGCAGACGACTTCGATCGCCCGGCCCGTTCCGTATAGCGACGGACTCGATATAGCCCGCCCCGTGCTTTAGTTTTTCTAATTACCGCCCGCGGGCGGCCCGAGCGGGACGTGGCTGACTAAAAATTACACTCCTCGGATTCCTCTGAACGGGCCGCGAACACAAAACATAACCTGGTTCAGTTTGAAAGAATTCCTAGCCTTTGAGAACTCAATCGGCTTCATTCCAGCAATGAAAGATATTTCTTTAGCCGAAAAAACGCTGACAGCACTAGGAACTTTCAAATTTCGCGCCACAGTGATGTAATATGGGCAGGAGTGATGTAATATGCACCGGCACTAAAAACATAATTATCAGTCAGTTTACAGCACGTTCGCATTCAAGTGATTCGATCGAACGGAACTAGAGGCACCACACTACAATAATCGTCCAGTCGTGCTTCATGGGGGTGGCTTTGGTTGGCCGCTGCCAATCGCACAAACAAGATTATGTGACGTCACAGAGGATTCACCGCAAAGCGGCCGGGGTGTCGCCATCACTTCTCTCAATTGTAGAGATTATTTGCTTGAAATTCGCGATAAAATTCGCATTATTTTTACAGGCATTGAACAGTCTTTTTTAGCAAACCAAACTTGTATTTGGCTCAGGTATTCCTGGCAGTGTAATCTAAACGTCGCGCAGGTTTACTTGCACTGCTCAAAGAGTGTTGCAGGGTCCCTTTAAGGGTGCTGGTAGGACTCAGAACGTGGAACTAGGGCGGTGGTAATAATTTGCAAACTGTCGTGATCCGTGTAAAATAAGAGGAACGCCGTTTTGGCTGTAACGTATATGGGACAACATTCAAAGAGGAAAATAATTTTTGGTGCCCGAGTGTGGGAAGTTATGGGAGTGAGGTCGTTCATCATGACTCATCGTGACGTACATACGCGTGAACGGACATTCTTTCCTTGGACCAGGAAACATCATATTTCATGATTTAAAATCCTCGGTGTTCCTGCTAAATTGTCGTAGAGAACTACAGACGCTGGTCACGGGTCAGCAATAAACGAAATCGGAACAGAAGCCATAGACCCTAGTCCGATCCCTACAGCGACTGGTTTTTTTAGATGTGACGCATTTCTTGCTCTCGGGTAGGTCCATCCGTTGTCGCGGCGTTGTCCGCACGCTCACTGCACATGCGCAACTCTCCTCCGTTCTTCTCTCCGACAGCTGTGCGCAACACTCTCACTCCGTCTCATTATCATAACAACAGCTGCGCGTGTGCGCTTCGCTTCTCTGGGTGCGCGCATGTGTGCGCAATGCGCGCGACTCTTCCCCCCACCGGCTCCTCCCCCCTTTCAAAAGCGGGAATATAAGCGGGGGAGCGCACGGCGCCGGATCAGTCCAGCGCTCGCTCTCGCACTTCAATTGACTTTGCTTGACGATACCTCCGTGCAAGATCTTCCGATGAAGACGTGATGGAAGCGACAGTCCCTTCAGCGAGTGGACTGACGCAATCCAATACCAGCGTCAGTCCAAACGCTCCCCCCTGATGCGTCGCATCACATCAGGGTTCCCTCGCGGGAAGATGGGCGTAATTTTTTTTTCTAATGGAGGCGAGTAACTAAAACAGCTGTTTGCACAAATTTTGACGCAAGCTAAAGATCTGCAGGGGGTCCATAAATTAATCCGTAGTCCTTCACTGCGGCGCGACTCGTAGCCCAGGTATGGCTTCGGCGCGTTCTACCTCTAAACGCATGAAGTTTGGCAACGCTGTGCAGCGTGGCTTTTTCTTCCCGCGCAGTCCTCCGTCATTTTAAAAGCTGAGTTTCGGGTAAGTGAGACAGGCTCCACTGGAACTGCTCGGTGCATAAATGCGTCCTCGCTCATGCATTATTCGTGTCTCTATCTTGCATTTGTACAGATAGAGATTTTACATAAATTCTGCGGTGAATTATCCGGCCACGGTCGTCGCGAATTCCTGACAAGCAACCCGCTAATGCATTCGGAAGGGAAAAAAAATCTTTACCCTCCGTTTCTAAAGAAAGTTGGGATAAGCGAGAAAGCTTTTTCACACCAAAAGTGCGGCAAAAGTGCGGCAAAACCTTCGCTAAAGATGCCTCCAAGCTATCGTCAAATCTCCCAGGATTCGAATCGCTAACTATATATAAGAACGAACACATGCGTCGACTTTTGGCGCACAAAGTAAATGCACCTACGGAAGATCTTAATAAATAGCGATACGTGGTTTATGTGGTGAAGGTAGACTATTTTCATGATGGGTGCCTGAATTGTCCCATCTAGAACCGTTCCTTTTTCGCGATTTTCGAGTAACCCTTTTGACACAATAGACTCCCGGTTTCACACACGCGCCGTACGTCTGTCCAGAGACTTTATGAGTGGTTTTCGGTCGAACAACAGGTCTACGCGAAAATGCTTTAGTTCTTTGACAGGATGCCGTCGGTCCCGCTATGAAGCTTTCTCATTAAAAGGAGGAATACTATTGCGGGTATCGGACGCATTTATAGCGTTCAAGAAGTGGACAGTGTTGCTGGAAACTTGGCGCAAACTGAGAGGTTCTTCGCACTTGATATCACGCTCATTGCTCTTTGCGCATGCGCCACGAATCTTGCAAGCAAGCAGTGAATGTTTTCTTCTTTTTTGTTTTCTGCCCAGCGAGCCAAACCCATACCGCCCACCGATTAACCAGGGTCACTGTTAGCGATTAATTACTGTACCTTGATTTAATTGGATGAATGATTTAGTCCAGACGAGCGAATAATTGACATTGACTCCGGTTATAGTCAGCAAACGGTAGCGGTTAGGCTGGCTGGGTAGAAATCAAGACAAGTTGGTCTCTTGCAACATGCGCTGTGTGTGCGGAGGAGCATTTGGAGGGTTCTCAAGTGCAAAAAAGCTCTCCCAGACTATCTCCCGGCGGTTAATCCGCATAGCGAATGGTTAAGGCAGTACAGACCTCTCTTTTTTTTTGTGCTGTATACACTTGTTTATATTCATTACACTACACGTATTCCTTTTTTTTGTGGGGGGGGGGGGGGGGGGGGGTGGAAATAAAATAAATTACCATATTTTCTTAAAGAAAGTTGAGAGAAGCGCAAGAGCTAAAACCGCGTCCAGTCGATAATCAATTAAACCTTCAGAGAGGCCATTTGTTTTTTGACAGAACATCATCGGTCCCACTAAGTAAGCTTTCGCTTCAATAGTAAAAAATACATACACGCACCAAGATTTAAAAAAATCCCGCCATCTCCACGAAGTTAATGATGATGAGAGGGGCGAAGCTAAAATGCTTATCGGTAAAACCGTGAAACATTCGCCCACACATCATATAAAGACTCGACACGTCAAGCTTTCGACCGCTCCGTTGACAAGCCCGTCGACGACGTCGATGTTTGTGGTGATTATGTAGGGCTTGTTTGGGACGATGACAATCTCCACGGGTAAGTTGGCGGATTCGGTGTGTGACATTTTAGCCACCTTGGCCGTCGCCTTCTGCAGAGTGTCTTGTGTCGCGTACCCCCGGTACGTGTCTTGAGCCCGCAGGCGACGAACGAAACCTCTTCTTCTTCCTCTCCTCCTTGTTGGGTAGCAACGAACGCATTGAACGTTTTGACCTCTTCGGCCAATCTTTGGTTGGCCAATCCCTAGGGGGATTCTGCCACAATCATAATCGTGGTGCCGTGTGCGGCCGGGACAGGGCCCGAGCAAGAGGAGCTTCGCCCCTAAAAGAAGCTCCGACCATCATACCTTCGACTGCAGTGTGACGGGTTTTACTAGACGCGTGTAAGCACCAATCGTGTCCGTTAATCTGACACAGACCCGCGCTGCGTACTCATAACAAACTCGATCGGCGTCACAAAACCGTGAAGCCGACCGCTAAGGGGGAAGAAATGAAGCGTGACAAAAAAATGTGTAGGAAATTCCCCCACAAACCTCCGAGAAGCGGCCGTGTTATTTCTCGTCCTGCAGGTGGTCCCGTTTTGTTTTCGAAGTTGTTGTACGGAGCCTCCGACGAGGCTGATGGTACTAGCGATTTTATCAGCTATATGAACCGACGTCTGCTCGTCGCATGCGGCCGCGACGTATGCTGGCGGTTTTCCCCCCTCCCGAGACACGCACTTCGGCGTTCTGGGAACACTGCCAAGGGTTAGTACGTATGTTCCCATGGAGGTGCCGTCGCATGTGTCAGCTAGCAGTATCGCTCCGTTAACGGCGCGTACGCTGGGTTTGAAGGCTATGCAACGGCGAATTTAGATTAGACATGTACCTGTTTTGCATCGCCACCCGTCCCCGTGGCTTTGAACTCTTGTTTTCTGCTGGTGATGCTTATCGCTTCATCTTTGGGCTCCACCGAATACATCATATGGGCTCCGCTGGAGCACTGAACTGTTTCGAGTCGCCGTTTAGAGCGAAGGTGTTGTGTTGCTGATCCCTCGACGTACTGGCGTACGCGACGGGAGGAGGTTTGGGGGTTAACTCTGGCTATCATTAGATAACGACTACCGATAATTATGTTTCTGTCTCAAGCTTCGCAGCAGCGTCATGGAACTTCTATGTCACTCTTTCGGCGACGCTCAGCCATTGTGCAATTCCGATGAAAAAACGAAACCAAAGGTAAAAAAAAAACATTAAAAGGAAAGTACCTCCCGCACCAATTCGAAGTGTTTTAGTAATTTCGAATTGATCCTTTGCTTCGGTTTTTGTTGTTCTGTTTTTCCGCCATTCTCTCTCTCTCTCCTCTCATCTCTCTCTCTCTCTCTCTCTCTCTCTCTCTCTCTCTCTCTCTCTCTCTCTCTCTCTCTCTCTCTCTCTCTCTCTCTCTCTCTCTCTCTCTCTCTCTCTCTCTCTCTCTCTCTGAGTTCGTTTCCCCCTTCCCCTCTAATCCTGACATGGAATCGTCTGTAAGCCACTACGTCGGCCCGCAATCTTCCGTGACCGGCGTCGTGAACGAAGAAGGTTAAAATTGATTGTAACGCAACACGCTGGCACAACTGACTGGAACGGCTGAAATCGTATCGCGTATATATAGGCCGGGTTCAGACTTGTCGCAACTGTCGTAATATCTTTAAATAATGACGTCATTTCATGTCTAATTCAACCGAGCTGCGTGAAACGCCGTTTTTTTTTACGTCCATAGCGCATGATATGGCTTTTGCGTCGATAGTCTGAACATGGCCTTAGTGTCGATTCACGTTACATCATAACAGATAGCTGCACCACCATTTTATCAGAGATCAACTTGTTTAACTTTTTGTGTTACCCGGGCAACATCCAAACGCGCCAGTAAAGCTCAAAGACAATGCTGCAGTCAACTGAACTTTATGTTGTCAAATAAAAATTTGGACGGGCTTTACGCGCCATTAAGCCATTCTACTACGCCTAGGCTATGAGGCACGTCGTAGTGGAGGGCTCCAGATTAATTTTGACCACCTTGGGATTTTGAACGTGCGCGTAAATCTCTACACACACACGTTTGTATTTTCGTCTCTATCAAAAAAGCGGGTGCCGCGGCCGGAGTCGAACCCGCGTCCTTGGGCTGGAGCAACGCCCTAGCCACTGAGTCGCGGCGGCGCGCAGTCGTAATCGCGTGATAAATTACGAACTGTTGACCACAACAGCGATGTGTTTGTCTTACACTCGCTCGTGTGGCGCTTCTCTGGCGCTGTTTTTTTTGTTTTCTTTGTTTCTAATGTTGTACCAGCATTCCCCTGTGCAACGTGACCCAAATGCGCTACTAAAAACAAAGAAAAGCTCAGCGAAGGTCAACCACAAGGCTACACTCAACGGTACTTTATCGTTGTATGATACGCGATGAATACAAACGCTTGACAACCACACCGGTGTGTTTGGGTCTTACATTCGTTGGTGATCCGACTTATACCGCTGCTGTTTTTGTTTGCTGGTTTTGTCTTTCTTTCTTTCTTGTTTCTTTCTAACGCCATTGCACAAGCTTCTACTTTAGAAGCGTTCAATCCAACCGATTCGCGAACGTTGTGGGAAACCCTCACGGCCCCACAAGGCCACGTGTCCTGTTCCGTTCGCGCGCTTTTCTTGTTCTTCTCGAACTGTCAACAGCGTGAACAGGTTTGACCTTTGTCGAGTCCCACGCCGATTGTCGTCATTCGATTATCCCGCCCGTTTGTTATTTCCAATGGAATCCCCGCTTGGCAAAAAAGAAAAAAGAAAAAAAAAACGGGAAGCGATCGGCCGCTTGTCTGTGCTCCCCCCCTCCGTCACATTCTCCTCGACGGCCTCTCTCCGTTGAGGTTCTCTGGGAAGCGACGACGCGGCGCTTATCGCACTTCGACAGTTTTACGGAACCCCTTTGTGAAGTGCTGCTTAACCACTATCATTCCCTTCAATGCTGCGACGGCACCTGAAGCCCGCCTGTATTGATTGCCTTTCGCGCTGCCCAGCCGGATCGTCGTGTACAGCCGTGGACAACGAAATGCGAACACAAAAAACTGGACGCGTATCTGCTTCTTTTGTTCCAAATGTCGACGTCGATTGCCAAATGTGAACGTCTAAGCCCGGTTTTAATGTTCATACTTGTCAACATTGTTGAACAAGAACAAAACATTACACAAATATAAGGCAGAAAATCAATACATGAGTAATATTTGCCGAGTTCCTTAATTAAAAAATTACGAGGCTTGTTTTTTGCGATAGCAAATGAAATACTACATCAACTGCAGAAAATTGTCGCCTGCTGTTGCCCGCGTTACCTGGCGGAATTTGAAAAAAAATCAAACGGCAACAGCAACGAAAGGTTCCACTAGGTAGGTTCCACGTTCCGCTTGGAACGCTCGTGGAGTAGGGCAACGTGATTCTATAAACGTTGTAGTCGGGCGCCTCGATTCACGCGCGTCTCCGCCGTACGGCAGCGCTAGCATCGAGGCAGTCGACTACTAAGTAGGGAAGGGATGGGTACGCAGGCGGAGTAATCATACGGGAGAAAAAAGGGGGGTGGGAGCGCTGAGTTTAAAACAGGGAAGGGGGAGAGACGGGAGGGAGGAAGCAAATCTATTAGGTTAGCTTGCAGTAGGGCAAGTAGGCGTAATGAAACAGGCAAGTCGGTTGCTGGCAACCGACGCCCCTATTCAAAGGGAGAGCCACTAATATCATCACCACCACCACCACCACCACCACCACCACATCATCATCATCATCATCATAACCGACTTGGAGCAGTTGAACGCGGAAAATTTAAATTCACTTGAGCAAACCTGTAGCGTGTTATCTTGGAAGGAAAAAGGCGGGAGAGGAACAGCATGAGAGATGAGCGGGAAAGAGAAGGGATGCATTTACTTGCCGGGGGCGCCAGTGCACTATCGTCTTGCGTCGACATTTGCAACGGAAGGAGCAGATACGCGGCCAAGTTTTCGTGTTTCTGTGGCATCAAACTGAGTTGAAGTTCTAGCGTGTGTTTTGTCTCCTCTTTAGCTTTGTCCCTGTGTAATGTTCGCAAGTACGATGAATTGCCTGTGTGTGTGTTCTGGTTTATATTTTCGTGATCGCGTTTCGTTTGCCCATGACTGTACGCATTGAGGGCCAGACCCGTACGCGGAAAGTACGCGTTTCCGCACGCTATGTCCCTTTTCGTAAGCCGGTGTGGCGACGGTGAGGAGCACACATAAAGGCTGCGGGGCCGGTTTGGGGCAGGGGGAAAACGCGTGCGGAAACGCGTCGCTCTCCGCACATGTGTCTGGCCTTTTAAGCGCTGGACACATGTACAATTGGTACACGCGATTCGCATGTGACTGACCGTTACGACTGTCGCCACGACTAGTCGTACGCGTGAATTTGAGACTCATGACCCGATGCGCGCATACGATGCGTCGTCGGCGTCGCTCCGCCCACTGTTTTTGCTCCATGGTCAACTACGACGATCGCTGAGCGGAATTTGTAGATTCCGCGCGTTTGTTCGCAAGAAATGGATAAAGCAGGCAATCGTGAAGCGTTTTCTGCCTTCGGAAACAGTCCGCGCACACGCCGGCCGCGCCTGCCAGCTCGGCAAACTCAGCGGCTCGAACCGGCGCAGACCACGGTAGCAACCGCTTGTCGCTGCTCTTATGAATCAATCTGATCGCTAAAATGAAGTTCCACATGCGAGAAAGTAGGTGTTAGTGTGGTGAAAAAGTTGTGGGATTGTTGTCAAGGCTTATTTTAAAAGCCGCGATGCAAGCCGAGAGGTGGCAATACCTGCGCGGAAGCATCGAAACAGGCTACGCAGATGTCTTGGTCACCGATCGCTCAAACGGAAGTTATAGCTTAAATAAAGTTCCGCATGCGAGAAAGGGGATGATAGTGTGGTGAAAAGTTGTGTTACGGATTGTCATTCGCAGCTGCACAGATAGCGGCGATCAAATATCCGCCAGGATGTTAAGGCTAAAGTTCCCATCACCCGAGCCGGCCCGAGCGCCCGAGCAACGCAAGCCGGTTGCGGGCTCTCATTGGCTGCGGCCTCACGACGATCTCAACGATGGCACGACTGCATCTGGCTTGCCAGTCGCACGTCGTGAGCCTCCTCCGACCAGCGAACGACGCCAAAACGGGTCCTAACGATCAATCGTAACGATCAGTCGCATGCGAATCGCGTGCGCCAGTCGTACATGTGTCCAGCGCTTTAATTGTGTGCTGTGAAACAACGGGTTCAACGTGCCCTCGCAAATAGGCTCATGAAAGGCGGAACGGGTTTTCGCCGTTAAAAGGTCACTCGTGCCGATGCCCGAGAATTCTTTCTCGATTTTACGAAGTCCTCGATATAACGAACCGGTTCGTGGATCGTGCTGTGACTTCGTTAAATGCAGGCTCAACTTTGCACACTTCCCAGAAGGCGTTGCGAGTTTTGAAGCGGAAATCTTGAACAGTAATTCAGAACAGGTTCTTTTCACGGCTTAAAATGGGCGTGAGGGGTTACATACGGAGACCGGATGGATGAAGAATAGTTCTTTATGACTCACGTAGTTTGAACCCTACAACCAGAAACGTTGCGAGTGCAGGTCACTGCTGGAAAGATCAAATAGGTTTATCTGGTGTGAAAAAGAGACTCACTTGTGGCTCACGCCCGGAGGGGGATGGGCCAAGGAATTGGCGAGAGCCAATCGGTTGGGGGTGGCTGCAATTTGGTGCCAGAAAAGCACTGTCCCGTATCATCTTGCGGAAAAAACAAAGAAAACATCTCCGTACCAACTCGCGGCACAAACGCGCGTGACTGGTCGTGAATGGAGAAAGGCTCCACGCATCAGACGGGCGCTTGCTTGATTCCTCGCTCGTTTCCTTGTTAGTTCTCTCGCTTGCTTGCTTTCTTGCTCGCTCGCTTGCTAAATCAGCCGCTTCATTCCCGCATCTCACGCACTGGAGGGTTCCCCCGTTGAATAATCGAACGTCATCTTTATTTCATTTTTCACGAGAGTCCTTCTCTCTCCTCTTCTCGTTCCAAAGAATGAGTATCCCTGGACTCGCCCTGGACTCGCCCTACACACGTGTACGCTCCGACGACAACATGGACGACGACTCATTACCGCCGATAGTTATACAGTCAAACCCAGATATAACGAAGTTGACAAAGTCTCGCAATTTTTCGTTACATCCGGGTTTCGCTACATGCAGGTTTCGAGTTAAGGCTCGCAAGAACGGAGCAGGAACGAAACCAGAATGCTAGACGTCAGTGAAAGGGAACTCACCCTTCAAGGACCTATTTCACGGTACAAAACTGCGTGATTTGCGCCTGCTGCTTTCGCACGAGCTTAGACACTACACGGCGCTCCAAATAAACAAGGTCACTTACTCCCGTATTCACGAGCGTAACTTATATATCACTTTTGCCTTTCGTGAATTTTTGGTTCCAAACGAGTTCCAAGCACCAAACTTATGCTGAAAAGGGCGCCTTTTTGTGAACTTGATGCTCACTTGCGCACTCAGAATTGTCGAAAGGGTGCTAGCTGCGGGATACTGTACCGGGCGGCGATGGCATTCACTTGCCTGTCTTTAAATGAGAAAAATTTTCCGTTTTCTGGTGGCAGAACTCGCCACAGACGAGCCGACACCACAGCTAGCAGTGGAGACGCGCGACTAGACGTCTACAGGCGGGCCTAGCGCTCAAAACCTAAGTGTCGAACCGACACCGCACTCAGACGTGGGAACGCACGCGGTCGTTTGCGGTGCGGGCGAAAAAAGTGAAATGTAGTTGCACTTGCGACGTGGTGTCACGCTACACAAGCGAAACTTCAAGTAGGCGCTGCGTTAGCCATCGGATGACGCTAGCCGCTCCGTTCATCATCATCATCATCATCATCATGAGTAATTTTGTTTCTAGCCGTTTTTGTAGCTGCTGGCTCCTTAAAGTAGTGCTAGTATTCGGTAAGTTAGTGCGTTTCGCCTGCTGAGTTTTCTGTAAAAGTTCAAAAAAAAGAAAAAGGACTGGTCAGCTTACCGAGTTCGTTACATCAAGGATTACCGCAGCAACGCTTTCGTTACATAGAGGTCGCAAACACATGTGCTTCAATGGGTGTGTAAATGGGGAATTGAAAAACTTCGCTAAATCCAGGGATTCATTACAGAGAGGTTTGTTACATTCAGGTTTAACTGTATACAATCGTACACGGTGATGCAATTTCCGGGATCGTGCGTGCGCTGTTTCTTTGCTTTTTCTTTTCCCCTTCTTCGTCGGGAAACCATTTTCAGCTTTAGGGCCTTCCTGGTGCGTCGCCGTAAAATCACGGAGGCGCTGCTGTAATTGACGTGAGGCCGTTTGTCCACATAAAGGCGTAAGGCCAGGCCCGCAGAGTGCTGTCTCGTGATTATAAACAGGTGCAGTTAGTGGACCGTACACGTTATAAGGCAACGCCGACCGACAAGACACTGCGATGACCGGAACAATCTTGCTGCCTACACTGTCGCCCGGACGTTCGCCGCTGAGCTGGTTGGCAACAAGCCCGCTCAGCGGTTCCATCGTGGACAGCCGAAGTATGCGCAGTCCCGGTACGAGCGTACAATTGGCGATCCGGCGAGGATATCGTATTTCGACAGCACGCGCGGCGGCGAGCGAAAGCGCCTTGCGGCGATTGGGTTTCCGAAGTGCGCGTTACACGTCATCGTGCAGGGATGCCGCAACCGGAGCCACCACTACAGCAACATCGACAAAAAATGTTGTCGTGACGTGGCGATCCCAAAACCTGCGGTCAAATTCTGCCCGGCGCCGCGGTCTCATAGGATTAGTTCCGCGTGCTGCTAGCTATTCGTGACGTTTTTGCGTCCGCAGCCGATCACGTGATACCGTGCGAGAATTCAACCCGCCGGAAATGTTCGGGCGCCCCGCAGAATACGGGCAGAAAACGCTTTTCGGCGTACTGTATACAGAGTGGGTGACGTCTTGAAGTTGCCGAGTTTCGAAAGCCCGGCGGCGACAAAGGTTCTACGTGACCACCACCACTCCGGCAGCGCGAGGGACTTGTGTGAGGGGGAGGGACGGTTCTTCTTTGTGCAATCGGCGTTGGTCCGAGACCTTGCCGTGAGCGCTGCCGGAATTACCGCTACGATGTGTACCTTGAGAGAGTCGGCCTGCTCTTCTGTGTGTGTACGCGGAAATGCCAGCCTCCGTCAGCTGGCGGTGAGGCAATGCGTCTAGTCACGAGCTGGGACCTTTTTTTACCCCGGGGTAGCGAAGCGAGTCGTCACGGCTGCGTGGGAAAATTACCGCCGTGTTCGGGTTTTCCGTTTTTTGTTCCCGCTCGCTCCAGCCCCTCTCTCTTTTCCTTTCCATTCTTCTGTATGCTCCTCCGTCGTGCCCCATTGCGTGGCCAATGGGTTGTTGTACTTGCCCCCTTTTAACGCCCCGGCCAAGATCAAAGGACGTCGTCAAACGTGCGTCGGTTCAATTCACGTGTCGCAGAATTCCCCGTCGCGATTCACGAGTGAGCGGAGGCCTTATACGGCGTTCTATGGCTGAGTTTCCCATACTTCGGCGGCAACGGAGCATTAAAATAGATGGGCTCCAGCAATTTTGCTTTCTTGGGAGCTGAACAATACCGAGCTTTCCAGCAGAAAGTGCGCGCGAGGCCACGTTTCTGTCTGGCTCACACACGCACGCGCACGGGGTGCTCGGTGCCAAATTTCGTTGTTTACTATATGTATATATGTACACACGTGTTTGTGCGTGTGCGTGTGTGCGTGCGTCTGGCGGTGTAAAGTCAGTGGTAGCAGAGTCCTTCAATACCTTTGAAGCACTGAAGGACTCTGGTGGTAGGGAGCGCCTTGCAGTGAATAAATCAAAAAGGAACCGAGTAAGAAAAAAAAAATTCCGCGATCAAAAGGGAAGCGGAGAATAAAAAACTTAGGTAAACAAATGACAAGAAAATGGGGCTGAGGAAGAAATAGGCATACAATTGCAAGGCCGTGATGCGCATTCCGCAGTTTCTAGGGAAAAAGTGAGAACCTGCGTAAAAGCTGCATGCTCACCTCCTATCTCAAGCACGCACATCGCATCGCGCGCGCTAAATTTAGCCGCTGAGTCAGCGCGGCTTCATTCCTCAGAGGACATTCAGAGCCAGTTCACCACACGACCTGATCGGCACTTCATCACGGTTCACAATCTCTGCGCTTACAATCTCGCTCTTGACAGACGCCGTTAGTTGATTCTCGATTTGGCCCTTCCAATTCCAGTGCGCCCCCTCGGCCGCTAAATGCAGATAGCTATTATGAATGTACATACATACATACATACATACATACATACATACATACATACATGCATGCATGCATGCATACATGCATACATGCATACATGCATACATGCATACATGCATACATGCATACATACATACATACATACATACATACATACATACATACATACATACATACATACGAGGTCGGCAGTCCACAACGCCAAAGGAGGCATTGGGGTGTTCTTAGGCTCCTTTTTTACTACGGTTAGTGAAGTCAACATTTTTTAATATACGTAAGAAAGAAAGAAAATTACGCGCCCAGAGTAATCTCGAATGCCTTACCAAAAGGCATTCGAATGTAATATATTCGAACAGAAATATATATATATATATAATATATATAAGATAATATATATATATATATATATATATAGTATAATATATATAGATATATATATATATATATATATATAATATATATATATATATATATATATATATATATATATATATATATACAGAAAGAAATGCCGGCAGTCTACAACGCCAAAGAAGGCATAGGGGAGTGGTTAGATTTTTTTACCGTTATTGACGTTACATTATTTTTTTATTAATTACGTAAGAAAGAAAGAAAGAAAAACACGCGCCCAGAGTGGGGACCGAACCCACGCCTTTCTATTAGATCTCGAATGCCTTGCCAATTCGGCATTCGAGATCTAATCGAAAGGCGTGGGTTCTAACCACTCCCCTATGCCTGCTTTGGCGTTGTAGACTGCCGGCATTTCTTTCTGTATTTCCTAACGAGCCCCTCATTTCCAAACCCTATATATATATATATATATATATATATATATATATATATATATATATATATATATATATATATATATATATATAATATAATATATATATATATATATATATATATATATATATATATATATATATATATATATATTCAGTTTATTTACCCCCTGGGCAGAGGCATCTGCCATGAATCTCCAATTATCCCGGCCCTGTGCTAACTGCGACCAATTTATCTCCGCAAACTTCTTGATCTCATCTGTCCATCTAACTTACTTTAGTTTGATTTTCGACTAAATTGATTTTATTTTCTATATTGGAGATTTTTTAAGAAAAACAATTAGATTGTGGGCTACAGAGCACTGGCAAAGAACTGGAACAAATTTTTTTCCCGCGTCGACACAACGAGCAGAAGGACGGACGTCGACCTCCACCGGAGGGTAGCTATAAACAGCTTCGATGTAAAATAACTAGCTCGAGCCAGCCACCTTGTCAAGCGTCTTGTCAGTTGAGCCTTTTTTTTTTTTTTGTGGCCATCTCCGTCTGGGAACTCTCAGAACGACGAAATTATTTTTTTAATGTCACTTTATTGAGAAAATTAGTAGTGGCTTAGCTCTGCTATGCTAGGATATACGTAGCGGGAGCTAACGTTCAGCAATCCAGTTCAATCCAGTCCAGTCCAGTCCAATTCAGTCTAATCCAGTCCAGTCCTGTCCAGTCACTGCTCCTCGCGTAGGCTCAGCACGGCTCTTCACGAGCCACGCGAAACGGCTATCAAGTGGCTCTGCTGCAGCGTCAGACTTGGCTACTGCGCGATTGAGACGCACACCTGGGCACGCGTCGGCGCCAGTGCGTCTTCCGCGGCTATGACGCAACACAATCCACTTTAATCCAATCCAATCCAAATCTAATCCAAGCCAAGCCAAGCCAAACCAATCCAATCCAATGTCCCTCGCGCTTGTGCAGAACGGCCCTTCACGGCTCACGCGAAACTGCTCAACCTCGGCCAGTGTAGCTTACGCTACAAAAATGTTTCATTTTACCCTCTGCTGTGTATAACAACAGATCATACCCTATTCTAACGGAGTATCGCTTAAGGCCAATTTTCTGCTCGAAGGTCTTTGTTATAACTAGGCTATATTGTGCTTGATTTGCTTTGATTGGTTGCCAATGTTGTTCTATAGCCTATCAACGACGCCGATGGATGGGCAAGCAGGGTGACTGAGACTGAGGCTTCCTTACGTTGGTTATGCTGTTGAGTGTGATGTCGCAAGTTGAAGGTGTAAAACTAAACCACCCATCCATACGAAATTTTCGTGCAACGTCGGAGACCCCCAGGTATACTGCAAATTAATTCGTAGCTGGGCTCCTACGGAGCTCCTGATTACATGCCAACGTTCAGCTTCTCTGTAAAGCACATCCCAACGCAAGCAATTCACTCTATCTTCTGGTTTTGTTGTTGGTGATCATGTTCAAGCGACTGCTTTGCGTACAGCGCAGTCGTACATAACCGCGCTTTTTACGCAGAGCGTTCGTTTCGCGTGCTCCTGCCTGAAGATTAGAACAGTGATTGTGGTTTGATTTTGTCAAAACAACGACTCCCATTCGTCGCTGTGCTATACGTGAATTAAAGCGTCAGGCAAATTGTAAAGCGTCAGGCAAAGCGTCAGGCAATTTCCCTGGCGCGTAAAGCGTCAGTCAAATTGTCGTATGGGCTGAGTACTTGCGAGCCTGCACATCACGGATTCAAATTCAAATTTTGCGCCAAAGCTACGCCTAGGCCAGAGGCCTGCTGTAGTTGACGACTCCGGATTAATTTTGATCCCCTGGGGATCTTTGTCGTGCGCCGAAATCTCGATACTTGGCGTTTTGGCTTTTCGTCTCCATCTGAGAAGCAGCCACCGTGGCCGGGACCGAAGCTGCGTCTTTGGGCTCAGCAGCCCAACGTCTTTGTCACTGAGCCACCGCGGTGGATGCCACGGTTTTCTGTCACCACCGTTATGGGCGCTTCGTCGAGTATAGCGGCTTCGGCGCGGCGTATTCCGCGCGCTGTCGTGTGGCTCGGTGGTGACACTCGCTGTCTCTGTAACCGCATGCAGGTCTGCTGGCGCTGTGCGTGGCCTCCATGCGGGGCGCCCTGATGCCCAAGCAGCTTCCGGGCTTCCGCTGCGACGACCCGCACATCCGACACCCGTTCCGGGGAGACACCATCACGCTCACCCAGATCCTGGCACTCGTCATCGTGCTGCCCGGACCCCTGGTGCGTACACGCCTTCCACGTCGTGGACGAGCCAGGCTCATAAAGCACGCGCATTTCATGTAGTTGCGAGCACGCTGCGTAACGCTGATTAACGCTGTGTCACAGCTCGCTGTTTAAAGCTGTGTAACGCTGGGAAATGTTGGGAAGATCTGGGTAATGCTTGGAAACGTTGGGAAACGCTGGGTAATGCTGTGTAAACCTGTGGGGAGGGGGTAATGCGTGCTTCGACAACGGCCCGGCACAGTACAGCGGCCCTGCCCGCGTCGACTGTTTTCGGTATCGTTCCAAACCCAATGTCTGGAGCAGGAATGACTCTCTACCTTATCAAATTTTACTTAAGAAACGTCATTTTTGATTACCGTGTTCCCCACCCGCCGTGGTGGCTCAGTGGTTTAGGCGGCGTGTGGGTGAGCCCAAGGACGCGGGTTCGATCCTGGCCGCGGCGGCCCTTCTTCTGACGGAGCTCGTGAAAAACGAAAACGCCCGTGTGTCGAGATTTAGGCTCACTTTGACTCTCCTGGGCTGTGAGGCGTATTCTAGGGGAGGGCTCCGGATTCCTTTTGGCCACTTTAACTTCATTAACGGCGATCTTCAACGTGCGCTTAAATCTCGACACACGGGCGCTTTCACTTTTCTCGCCCATCAGAAAAACGGCCGGCCCGGCTGGGAATCGAACCCGCGTCCTTGGGCTTATTAACCCGGAGTCCTTCACTAGCCAACGTGCAGCTGCGGCTCGTAAAACACCTAAAATCAGCATTAGATTGCCGTGCTCTCAAAAACCTCGGGGCTAGAGAATTTTATGCCAAAACTTTTCTTCACCGCGGTGCTTGTGTCACTCGAAGGGGCCTTGATAATTTGGTCGTCTTACCAGAAGCCCTCCCCCCAAAAAGAAGCGACAACACGCCCAGGTGCATAATATCGTGCTTCAAGACGGTGAAAGAAGTAGACTTACAATGGAGGACGAGGGGGGACAAATGTTGTTTGAGTGCGCAACTTGCTAGAATAATGCTTTCAACTGCTCTTGCCTGGTTTTGTCCAGTTCAAGCGGTGACGGACAGCTTACACCCGCTACCTCAAGCGACAACGCAGCAGAGACAGAGAGGGAACTCCTCGATTTCTCGGTGGTGACGCGGTGGGACTCGCGACGCGAACTGACGGAAACTCACATGCTCCCGCTGAGAAACGGCATTGGTCAGGAGAGCTGTTACGTTCGCGAACCGGAAGTCTCCGTCGTCTCTTTTTTTTTTTTTACTTTTTAACACGCAAGTGTTTTATTCCCCGATACACAAACATTTGAGTGACGACATATCCGTCACGGAAGTGACACCAGTACAACGAAGCAAGTAAAGCGGCTTGTAAAGGGTGCACCCCTGCACACAGGGTCTTATTGCGGGGAAGCAACCTTTAGAACCAAAGAGTGCGTTATACTTAGGATTGTTCGTTTTCTGGCCGGGACAACCAAGATTTCACTGACGTCATATCCGTCACGGAAATTACCTTTGCCGAAGCGACCCGCCAGCAGGACGTCGCTCGCCAAGCGCACCCACAAGACAGCCGCCGACCTGCAAATCAAGCCCAGCTGCAGATTTCGCTACACATTTCACTTTCGTGTTTTACCGATTCCTATGACAGACGAATCACCCACAATTTTTTTATCCTCCTAGTTTTGCGCCTCTCTTCTCCAGAGGAGAGCGTCCACAAAACTTGCCCTCGCTCTTGTTTTCTTTGCTTTGCCGCCGGCTCCGCGGGTTGAAGGGTGGAAGAGGCGGTAGCTTTATCCGCTTGTTTTTTTCTTGCGCTGTACAACCGCTACTGCCCGGCGCAATACTCCAACTCATGCAAACAGTGCGGAAATAGGGCAGACCTGCAACATATGGTCTAAGCTTGCCCCAACAAGGGATACAGAAATCAAAGGAATAAAGGTCAGAAATTAACGATCACCATTAAAACCTCTCAGGGATACTGCTCGGCTCGGAACCGGGAGAGCACGTCCGTCTGGTCCCGATGGCCGAGGCCGCCGCTAGGGCAGAAGGACTCCTGGCTGCCGACTGACTGAGGGGGTAGGGGGGCTCTCACCAAGACTGATTCTCTTCCCTGGCTCCCATCTATGGACACATAAATTCTCTCACTCGCCCGCTCCGTTCCTCCTGGGTGCGAATTTGCTTCACGCTGTGGTTTTCTTCCAATTTTCTGTCCCTCGGTTCTCGAGAATGCCCAGTCGCACCCCGCCAAGCCTGCCGTGTTCGCCAACAGTGGGGGTCACCCAGAAATTTGTTCGTCTTAACCGAAGAGTGCGTGCAAGGCTTTTCGTCTGAAGCGCATTTTTTTTTTTTTTTTTGCATTGGGTCTATGGAAAACCGAACTAACGTTTTCACGTTGTTCGGCATAAGCGAGAATTCGTCTTAACCGCGTTCGTCTTAACGGGAGTTTACTGTATAGACAAGACGACATGTGTGTTTCTACGATCGGGCTGTGATTGTGGGGTGGCAAGAAAGCGAGTGTGACAGAAAAAGGTGCACGAAAGAGCGACTCTTAAATAAGGCTTGCCCTAACGAAGGGGAATGAAGAGAAATAGGGCACGGAAAGGGTCGATATATACATTTAGGGAGGTGTGGTGGGAGGAAAGGGAGATAATACATACAGGCGGAAAGGGAGTTTTTAGTTGGAGCGGGCGAATGATTTGGGAGAAGGAATACAAAAAAACAATAATGAAAAGTGCACAAAAGGGCGAGCTATGGAAGACAGGCGTCATGGGCGTCTGGCGCTACAATCAGAAGTCCGGGGACCAAAAAAAGGAAGTCAGCAGAAGAAGACAAGTCAGCACGCACATTTATAGGGGAACTTGGCCACACGGGCTAAGGATTTTTAGTAAAAAAACAAAGGTTGGAAGTGAAGAAAGTACGCAAACACACACTTTTAGACATGCAGATGTGCGCGGTGAAACGTTCCGAACTGAAAGTCGGAACGCAGCCTTCACCCGAAACGAAAAATACCCCGACTATCTGCACGGATTAGGTTGGTAAAGTCACTGCGCTGTGGAGCGCGCGATAACACCTAAATGAGCTACTCGGAATTCCAAAATGTTGAGTTGAGTTGTGTACATATATATATATATATATATTATTTGGTTAGGTTTATTGGTAGGACGGCAGACAGGCGTGGAAACCCAGGCATGCTTATCTGAGTCCGAAGGTGTCCTGCCGTGCGCGCTCAGCTCTCGTACTCTCGTGTCGACACATTGATGATGATGATCTTGTGGCTTCCAATGATTATCATGCAGGTCGCATGCGGGTACGACGCTCCGCTATTGATTCTTTCTACTTCACTGCTATGCGGCATCGCTGGTAGCGTAACGTCGATGGTGGCTAGTGTTTCTCCTATATATATATATATATATATATATATATATATATATATAATATATATATATATATATATATATATAACTTGAAAGGAATGACACGGAGAGTGCACGTGACACTGTGGTCGTGCAGGTGCAGTTTAGTCGGCGATAAGTATCTTCGCAAAGGTAGGAAAACACGTGTACCTTTCTGCAGACGCCACGTGTGTAGATGCATCGGTAGCTCTATACCTGCCGGTTATACGTATACGGTCGTTCACCGTGTTGGCGTAATCGCCCGAAAAGAAAGTTACTCATTTTTCTGGCGAATGATTAATATTCAATGCAGGAATCTCGCATGCACAGAGGCGAAATTTTCTGGTCTACCTTGTGGGATGATGTATTAGGCGCAACGCATCCTTGAGGGCAAAAAACGAACAAGACCTTGTTACTTAGCTGAGTGTATTGACCGACGACGTCTATGCATTTACACTTCGACGATGCCGCGTGACCCGTATGAAATATATTTATATAGTCTGATTGATTGATTGTGGGGTTTAACGCGCCGACGCAACGCAGGCGATGAGGCGCGCCGTAGTGGAGGGCTCCGGATTAATTTTGACCACCTGGGTATCTTTATCGTGCGCCGAAATCTCGTACACACGGACGTTTTTTTTTCTTTTCGCCTCCATCAGAAAAGCGGCCGCCGCGGCCGGGAATCGAACCCGCGACTGTGCTCAGCAGCGCAACGCCTTAGCCACTGAGCCACCGCGGCGGGTGGATGGATGGCTTGTAAAAGATGCGAGAGTTGTATTATGGCTATATTAAATAGGAGGGGAGAGATTACTGATCCTTGAGGGGTGCCACGACGTCCAGCGCGCAATGCATTGCAACTGCAATCGCTGAATCCTACAGTGGCGTTAGGGTTATTTTTTTGCTTTTGAGCATTTCTTACGAGTAGACGAGGGTATGAGGGGATGTCTTGTTCTGTACAGTGCAATTATACATACATGCATGGCCTTTTTCAATGAACAGCTGAATACCTTTTATATACCCTTTCAACACCCTAAGAAAAACCAAGGGTGTTGAAGTTGATTAACACCCTTTTTTCACACAAGAAGGGTGTAGAGCTAGAAAAAAAATGGCTCCAATCCTTACTGTGAAGGTGGTTAGAAATAGAAGCTGTAAACGACACCCATAACCATTGCCTATGCGACGTCACTTCAATTCACACACTTGGCTCTACAAAGAGTGAAGCCAGAAATTCTGCCAGCCGTTACCTGGAATTCGCGGGGGCGGCGTCCCGAACACAGCAGCAGCGTTGGGGTCGGCCGGGCTAGAGCGCCGGACGACGGCGCCGCTGTATCCCAGCCGTGGGTCGGAAGAAAGAAAGCGAAGAGGAGCGTCTTTGGAAGAGTGAGGCAGCGGACCCTAGCCATCCTGATGTGCTATAGCTTGGGGCTATTGGGGCTACACCACCGCGCGACACAAGCGCAGTCACCGAAGCAATTCGGCATGTGAACTTAGTGATTCCCATTTATACCGATTTGAATTAGTTAGTTTAGTAAGTTTGAGAATTGCAGGAAAGCTGAAGGAACTTTTATCATCGCTATTTATCAGAACCAGTTGCTACTTTCGCCTTTTGTAATACTTCTTAAAACAACCGAATTGGTAATCACCAATTTAGAAAACGGAGTCTTATTCGTGGCAAGCAGTGCGCAAAAGGTGGCGTTTCTCTAGCGGCCAGATGTCTGTATGTGGTCTCTACATTTTGTTTTCCCGCCCTGCAAACCAATCCTTAACGTATGTTTGCCGTGCGACCACTTTTTTCCGTCGTGCGCGGGCTACCCTGGGGGTGCTGTCGAACAAGTTAATCAAGCTGTGCGAAGGCACCGCTCAATGGACGCGAAGCTGCAGCAAAACAGGCCCCAAACAACCGTCGCTAAAGCAGACAACAAAGCCGCACCGCTGACGCTGCCGCCGGCGAGCAGGCACTTCCGCGCGGGGAACGCTGGGTAATCCGCCGCGCCATCTCTAGTTTGCTCCGTGAGTGAAACCTTCCGCCCTTCTCCCTCCACCCTCCACCGCCTCCTACGCGTTAAGAATTTGTGATCCAGCGCGCCACGAAAGAACCGTTGGCTGGTAGAGCTAGGAAGCCTAATAATTTGCTTTCAAAAGGGCCTTGAGATTCAAGAAAAAGGGTGTAATGAGCTCCCAACACCGTTTTCCACTTATCCTACACCCTTTTTGGCCAAAAAGGGTGTAAAAAAGTTATGTGTGGGTCGTTCAGCTCAGCGTGAGTGCCAGTTAAGCTGATCATACACACATCGCGACGCTTTACACTAGGGCGCTCAGTGTAGGTCACACCAGTGTATCACAGTGCGGTGCATATGTGGTACATCATTCGTCTTGCTCGAGGTCGTAGTGGGTGATTTTCGGCAGGCTCACTTCGATGCATATTGATGCTTTCCACGCGTGTACAGTACAGTGAACCCTCGTTATTACGATCTCCTGGAACAGGAAACTGACCTCGTTATAAGCGACATTTCCTTAAAACCGGAGATGATTTGCTCGTTATGTTGCACTAGCGTGAGAAACTGTAGAACACTTTGAATAAAGCCATGCTTTGTACAAGGCGATTTGGTTATAACGAATGAGTGTATGTCTTTCGCCGCGCATGTGCAGTTGCTGCTTGTGGAGCGGTGGACGGGCGGCCCCGTGCGCTGGCCGCTGGTCCGGTCGGCGCTCCGCCACTACGTCCTCGGCCTGGAGCTGGTCTCCGTGGCCATCGAGGTGGTCAAGTCCCTGGTGACCAAGCCGCGGCCGCACTTCCTAGACTCCTGCCGGCCCGACTGGGACAAGCTCGACTGCTCACAGGGGTGAGTCCGAAACGTCACTTGATGACGAGATCGACAGCGTGTCCCCGCAGGTTAGGCTAGTTCACGTCGTATTTCCGCCTTTTCGCAGGGCGGTAATGTATCATACCTGCCTGAGTGTACCTAAAAGCGCATTTTTTTAATAGCGAAAGCCCCACTAAGGCATATCTCGCAAGATCATTCATCGCGTCGCAATGACCTTGAGCCGCCGGAGTGCAAGTGTGGCAGGTGTGACATCACGCCACGGGTTCGGCGGCGTGCTGCACGCAGTTTTTGAAAGTTCACTTGGTATTTCCGCCTTTTCGCGGTTCGGTAGTGTGGAAAACCTACAATATACCTATAAGAGTGAGATTTTTTATTGCACCGTAGCTCACGGAATCTTCTTACTCCCGAAATTTTCTCGTTTTTACTGCTTGTGGGTTTTTATGGACGTTTAGTTTTGCTTTTGTTAGGTTTATTTGCGTCAGTGAAGCCGGCTAATTGCAATCGAGGACGCGTACTTACCAGCTTTCCGGTAGTTCCGGTTTAAACGCTACTCGAACTCGAATATATAGTAGGGGTGGGCGATTGATCGATTAATGCCCGTGTGGACGAAATTTCGGCGCACTTTAAAGTTCCCCAGGTGGTCAAAATTAATCCGGAGCCCTATGACGCGCCTCATCGCCTGCGTTGCGTCGGCGCGTTAAACCCATCAATCAATCAATCAATCAATCAATCAATCAATCAATCAATCAATCAATCAATCAATCAATCAATCAGTTGATCGAATCGCCTTGCGATTAATCGATTGATGCTTTATTCGCGAATATTTTGTAACCGGTTGATTGGCTGAAGTCATGGGAGCAAATTGAAACAAGAGTGCCGTGTTGAAATTGTGCGTAAACGTGTCGAGGATCATATCCGTGTTCAAATAACCCGCCTGACGTCACAACAGAAAAGGATGCAACTGTGCTCAGAGGTGATAGTGATTAAAACCAAAGGCTCATAGCCAAGACAGACAAGAAAATGGCTACTATTAATACAAATTTACTCGGTACAAAAATCGGCGAGCGGGCATTTGCGCCGTTCGGCCGCTGTATGTATTATGTATGGCGTTAGTAAACCACGACTAATCGGTCTCCTCTGCAATTACGGCGGGTGCATATGATCCTGATTCAATAAACGGTGCGAATGTCGAATAATGACGAACGCGGTGAAATGCGTCTCGCCCGTGTCAGCGCCATGATTATGACCTGCTTTGAATTGAGCATATGGATCTTGTTTTTATTAGTGTAGTATTATGTATATTTATAAATTATTGGTTGGTCATTTTTTTTCCCTAAACCAACGCAACCTATTAATCGATCAGTTAAACGTTTGGAGCCAGTCGATTAATCGGTTTAAAAATTTTTTTACCGACGCCGAGCCCTAGTAATAGCGCTGAGAGTTTCAGCGACCTATCATTTCTACCACCTTCCTTTCCATCTGCCTTATGGCGCTTACTTCCCTCTCCTCCAAACAAAAAAAAAAAAAGGGAGAAGAACAAATAGAATATATAAGCGCTTTTAGAACATTTTTTTTGACGCCGCCCACTACCGTCTCCCGCGTCGGACGGTTCCAGGGCCCTAGCTTCCGCGGCCATCTTAATTAAGAAGTGACAACTGGGCTGGTTGGTATTGCATTTGCAATGTCTTGACGGTAGCGCACTTGCAGATGGTTACAATGTTAGGTTGCTTCAACATAAACGTTCTTCAGGAGGAAACTATACTCACACGCGGCTCAGCACTGTTCAGAGTGCAGAGGTGAGCCTGCGTTCTGCAGGAAACAGTGCAACTATCGGTGCGCGGGGACAAGTCGACATGCGAGGTTATCGAGGCATATATAACAATATAAAAAAGGGAGTGTGGTGCATTAGTGTACCTTCGTTTCATCCACGTGAAAGTGAGATTGAATTTTTAAATCGCTCTCTGTTAAAGATAAAACGCGCATTCATTCGTGCTTGTCACATTTGGAAATATAACACGATGGGTTGTGACGTATATTTGATGTGTGGTCACATGAGTTTTAGATTGAAGTATTTAAACGTGTGTCTGTCCTAATAAAAAAATCAGTTCCGAGTCAGCGCTGTGGTTTGTCGTCTCCTTTCTTAGTGTCCGGGTGTGAGTGCGCTACTATTCAAAATGTTCCTAATCTTAAAGGAACACTTAACTGAATTAGTGACTGCATCGTTCGCCTCAATTTGAACTGTATCGGTTACATAACTAAAGTCTGTCTGGCGTCATTGGCGTTAATGATGATGTTGCGTGCGGGAAAGGGGTGGGGGGGCGGGGGGCGCGTCTATTCGCCGCGCCCACATGGTTCCGACGACGCGGCGTCGACTGTCAGTCGCACGGGAAACAGGATCACTTTTCCGCACGTGTGTCTCACACTTGACGCGCAAATCGCATGCCAAAAGTGTGGTGTCCTTTTGTTGAGTGTATATTTATAACCTTCCGTTTTCGTCACCGGGCGCGTTCGCAGCTTGGTGACGCAGTACCAGTGTGCCACCGATGAAGCCTGGATCCTGGTGGACATGTACAAATCATTCCCGTCGGGTCACTCGGCGCTGGGCTTCTATCTGTTCACCTTCGTTGCGGTGAGTGGTAGCGCGTTCAAACAAGTGGTGTTTGTCTCCGCATCAAGAACGCCAGTGCAACAGATCTATTTCTTCTTTTTCGACGCATACGCTCACTGTTTACTGTAAAAGGGACTTTTAAAGCTGGCGAGGTTGTCGTTTCGGCGAGTTGGCTCGTACAGTCGGTGAAGCGCCTGCCTGTAACATCGATTTCAACTTCAACGAATGATATCTGAACACTGTCGAAACATACTCGTTGAAAACATGCTGGTGCCAGAGGCTTAGACAACGGAACGCCGCAGTAGTTTTCTTCAAATCCCGCTCGGGCAAGGCAAAGGGTAAAGCTGAAAGTACGAAAGCTGTGTTACACACGCGCGTTTCACCTACTGTAGTTGCAAGGATTAGCGCTGAGGAAAAACAAAGCACGTAAACGCGGAAAGACGCACAGTGCGCAACTTATCTTTCCGTGTTTTGGTTCCTTGTCTTTCTTGTAGCGCTTTCAAATTTTTGCAATTTTCAAAAATATCGCAGTATTGTCACAAAACGACGCTTGGGCAACCCCTTCGCTGCTATGCAGTGGTCACTAATGTCGAGATGCAGAATTTCTTTTTTTTTCTACGACCCGATTGTCCCCCCGAACAAAGACCTTCGAAGGGTCCGAAACGTCGGCGTTTGCTCCTGTGAGTGATTTGAATAGAAAGTGGAAAAGAAGTGGACTGGGGGTATTTTGAACTGGTCTGGGCGCTAACCAGCACAAAACCCAGTCCGGGGGGGAAAGGGGGAGGGGGGAAAGAAAAGGGGTAGGCGAGAACAAACGAGGACAGAGAAAAAGGGAGAGAAAGAAAGAGAGGAGTGCGGTGCTACAACAATAGCGAGTTTTAGCAGTCCGTCCGTTCCATTCGTTACGTTGCTACCGGGTTGACCCGGACCGGTCTGCGCCTGCGCGCGCGGAAGGGCGAGGAGGCGCGGACATGGCGAAGGCAGGACAGCGGAACTAATCCCCCTACCGTGACGAATGCCGGAGTGCCCAGAGGGGTCCCGGTCAACACGCTAGCGTATACGTACGCGACGGAACGGACGGACTGCTAAAACTGTAATGGCGTAAGGCTGGCCGGCACGCGTTGGGCTACAGCCTTTTGGTGAGGTCGGTCTCCTCGAGGAAGGCCAGGATGAGTCGGAATGCTTCCCGCCGGATGCCGTTGGGACCCGTCGGGAACAGCAGGTCCGACAGGGTGTGGCTGGGCAGCCCGAGACGCTGGAGTGCGGCCCGAAGCTCTGCTCTCGGGCCATCGTGCTGGCGGCAGGAGCAGAGCAGGGGCTCCAGGGTCTCGGGTTCTGGGCAGTGGGCACATGTGGGCGACGACCGGCGGCCATGTCGGTGCAAGCGGGCTGCCACGTTGCAGCAATCGAGCCGCATGCGGAGGAGTATGGAGCGGGCGGCCTGGTGCGGCCAGGCCGCCCGCTGGTGCGGCCAGGCAGGACCCTTGGAGCCTGACCGCTGATTACTCTGGGGTCCGAGTGCATGGTCTCCTCGCCATGCAGCTAATACACTGCGCGGTGCGGCTTCCGGCGCCGGTTTTAGGGGCGAAGCACCTTAAGGCCGAGGATTGTCTGTCCGGCGTCCGTGCTCACGGCACAGCACCGTGTAAATCGAAACATCTGTGAACAAATGATTCACAAAAGGTGAACAAGAACAAAATAAAAGGTTCACAAAAGGCGAGAAGAGAGAGAGAGAGAGAGAGAGAGAGAGAGAGAGAGAGAGAGAGAGAGAGGAGAGAGAGAGGAGAGAGAGAGAGGAGAGGAGAGAGAGAGAAGAGAGAGAGAGAGAAGAGAGAGAGAGAGAGAGAGAGAGAGAGAGGAGGTGCTCCTGGAGAGCCGTGCTGCGCATGCGCGAGAAACATTGGGATTGGATTGAATTGGATTTGGATTGAAATAGATTGGATTGTACCGCATTGGATTAAATTGAATAATATTGGATTGGATTGGAAATCGTTTTAGCAGCAGTAAGCACTCCCATGGGTGACTTACAGTAAGAACAATTCCCAGTGCTTCGCCCACTCGTCATGATTTACTTTGTGAAGATGCGTGAATTTTTTTGCTTAGTGGGCCACGTAGTGTTATCGCATCAAAACCTACTTAACTAACTACTCTCTGCCGCTGCAGGCGTACTGCACGGTGCGGCTTCCGGCGCTGGCGTCCCGGTGGTCGCGCGGCGGCTGCCGCCTCCTCCAGCTGTGCCTGTTCCTGCTGGCGTGCGCGTGCGCCGCATCGAGGATCTACGACCGCAGGCACCACCCCGTGGACGTCGTCACGGGAGGACTGCTGGGAGTCCTCGGGGGACTGGCCACCGTAAGATCATGCGCATGCGCTGGCAGCAAAGTTGTCCGCACTCTAACGCACATTGTGTTTTTCTGGTTCTCACGCTCGCTGTATACACACAACTCCACTTCACTGTCCTGTAATTGCACCCTACTCTGTGCTCTCTTTTGTTTAACTCTGCTCTCCACCGCTGCACTGTATTCCCTGCTATCCTTCTACTTACGGTCTAAGACTCACAGCGGACAGTCCGCGGGTTGTCAGAGGATTCTTGCGCGGCACAGGAAAAAAGGATACCGGATTTCGCTTCTCTATGAGTTCGCGGGGAGTCCTGGACTGAAAATCAAAGCGTTCCACTGTTTCGCTTTGTCTTACCCACTCTTCCCTGCAGTCGGTCAGATGGTAGCAGCAGCATAAGAAGAAGGGTGGGGCAGGGGTGGCGAATACCTTATACCCCTGTCACACGGGCACTTTCAATCCGGATTGAAGCGAAGCGCGATTGACTTTTCAAGCGCGCTCGACGCACCGCCGCTGCTACACGGCACGTTTCGAAGGAAATTGCACCGGTCGCACTCACGTACGCCAGATTGCGCTAAAAGTGTACTTCGCGGCCGGCGTATGGTAACTTGGCGTGGTCGTAGGTATACGTAACTATGTAAATGTTACTGCACGCTTATATGGGTAAAGTTATTTGATGCAATGTGTGGCTTTAGTTGAAGTTGTCACCTTCTGTGCCATTACTGAGCGGGGACGAAAGTATCATCGCTTTCGTCCGATCGCGCTTGGAACTCAAGCGCGCTCGAGAAACCAGGATTGAGTTCGAGCGGAATCGGGCACGATCGCGATTGAAACTGCCGTGTAGCACCGCCCGATCCGGATTGAGCTCGATCCGGATCGACTCAATCGCGATTGAAAGTGCCCGTGTGACAGGGGTTTTAGAGCGTGGACAGGGAGAGAAGGAGAGCGAGAAGGCTCTTTATTTGAAAAAAAAAAAAACCGAGAGGTTTGTCGGTGTTCACAGTCGTCGTCATGATTCTCTGCTGAGGATTTTTGATGGTAGAAGGAAGGGTCCTTGGAAAAACTGGGCCATGGTGGGGAATGCAAGGCACTGTAGGCCTCGTAGTGTTACTTTCCGAGGCGCGTTTGCGAAGGACAGGGGCGATTTCGCTCACTGATCTGCCCCTGCAGTCAGCTTTGCTTTCGTTTATTCTTCTTCCCTCTATTTTGTCATATCCTGATTCCTTGCAACCTTCTCTGCTCTGGCCTTTTCCGCTACTGTTGTATTCTTATCAACCGCCCTAGCCTGCTCAATTCTACGCTGCCATACCTGTCCCTGCAGTCGTGTCTTGACGTAGCGCAGCGTAATCTACTCACCTTTGCACTTCCCCCGCATTATTACGTATATTCATTTTTAAATCCCGCTCCCCTCAGAACTCTTTAATGCATTCCAAACACTCTAAACTCCGCCTGGTGGAATATGATGCCTGCATGCACCCGCGGCGCAACTTTTAGCCGGGAAAGAAAAACTAAAACTCAAAAAAGTGGACAAAGCTTTTTTCGACATTATCGAACATGTTTTGGCAACGAAAAGAACGCCATTTTGGCAATTTTCACTTTCTTTAAAAAGTGTTAGTGCTGGTTGTCGTAAGATGCCTGGCGGGGACAAACTGCATGCCAGGTAAAGTCACTGTGTCAGGCACCCTTTCCTGCACTGGCACATTTCGGAGTCTATAGGCTGGATTAAAATAAACTTCTGGTTCGGCGAACTTACGGAAACAAAAGGGGGAAGTATACCTTCCACGCTGTTTTCCCCTTTTTTTTTATTTCAGTGGAAGATTGAGATATATGCGTGTGGAACCTTACCGACTTCAAATACCTTGTAAACAAGAACGACTCGTCATCTCGTCACCGTTGTGGCTTCGGAGTGATAAACCCTAAACGTCTGACACGCTGGGCGTGCGCTTTCATTCCGACCCACAGAGATGCCTAAATGCCCAAAGCCTTATAGCAAGAAAAGTCACGCAACTTTCTACGTGCATAGGCTGATATATTGTTAAGAAGAAGAGAGAGAGAGAGAGAGAGGAGAGAGAGAGGAGAGGAGAGGAGAGAGAGAGAGAGAGGAGAGAGAGAGAGAGAGAGAGAGAGAGAGAAGAGGAGAGGAGAGAGAGAGGGAAGAGAGAGGAAGAGGAGAGAGAGAGAGAGAGAGAGAGAGAGAGATTATTCAAAGGAGAAGAGGTCGTCCTCACTAATCCTTGGCCTGCTACTTCCCACTGGGGCAAGGGCACAAGAGGCCAAGAAAGAGAGAGAGAGAGAGAGAGAGAGAAATTCACGCATCTTCACGAAGTGAATCATGACGAGTGGGCGAAGCACTGGAGATCATTCTTACCGTAACTCATCCGTGGGATCGCCCACTCGCGCATGTAAATGAGCGACAACGCGTGTGTGCAGTATATACAATTCAATCCAATCCAATCCGATACAATTCAATTTAATCCAATCCAAATCAAATCCAATCCAATGCTCCTCGCGCATGCGCAACACTGTACACGGACGCCAAGGGACAAGCCAAGGACAAAGCTAGGTCTAAGGTGCTTCCCCCTAAAAGGAATGAATACAGAAGACATGAGGAATGACTGGGCGCAACCGATGACAGGGCACATCTAACGAGCAAAGGGCCACAAAACGATCTGCCACAGCCTAATTCACACCACACGAGCGTCGTCCTAAAAAGGGCAACAGAGTAAAATGACGTACCCCCTGTCTCAGCAAATGGAGTCGTCGCAAGCAAGCAGTGGACGACAGAGATGGTACGGGACTTCCGTCACCTCTTGGTGGCCTCGTCTCCCACCCCCGTCGCCGGCCAATCGGTGCGCCCGTTGATTGCCGCCCGCCGTCGGCCGTACCGCTTCTCCTCGGACCGAGGCGATCAGCCGCCAACTCCGCCGCGGACCCCTCGTTTCCCCTAACGATTCGCCCAGGCCGTGCGGCCTTCTCCTGACGACGGCAAATTTGTTCCTTTTCCTCGCGGCGCGAGATAGAAGAGGTGGCCGCCGCCGGCGAGTTCTTCCAATTTGCCGCGAACGGACGTCGAAGCAGCGTGGGGAGCCTTCCCGAAACCTTTGAGCCCGAATCAGCGCCCATTCTCCTCCTCCGCGCTTCCGACAGTTTTCGGTCATCAACTGCGCCGGCGACGGGGCGATATCAACTCAGTCATCTCGTTTGGCTCTTCCCCTGGCCTCTGTCGCCGAGCGAGCGAGTCCGCGATATCGGGACCCCCCCCCCCCCTTTTTTGCGGCTTTTATTTTCTCGCGCCCTTTTCCGTCGTGGTGCCAACGGTTTTTCAGCGGCTGCGTTTGTCACTCTCGCGTAGGACGGGCCATTTTTCTTGACGTCGGGTCTTTCCCCCTTGCTACCATCTTCTTCCGAAAGAGAGGGAGGGAGAGAGAGAGAGAGAGAGAAAGTGTTTCCAAAGGGATCCCTAAAATTTGAAAAGGGAAGGTATAAGTGGAGTGCAGGTCCGCTTAGATGCCTTATTGCTATAACCATAGCAGCCATTCTGAAAGGAATATACTATATATATATATATCAGGGTGTCGAACCGGAACCGAACCGAACCGAAAACCGGAACCGAACCGGTATTTTTTCCGGAACTGAACCCGAACCCGAACCGTTATTTTTTGAGCACGCTGAACCCGAACCGGAACTGAACCGGAAAAAGAAATAACGGTTACCGGTTCATGCCGAAACGGTTCGACCCTCTGTTGTTGATATTGCACAGTCAATGCAATTCAGGCCTTTTTTTCTTTCCCGTACCATCAACTTCGTACTTGCTCGCGCACTTTCCCCTCCAGACAATTGAACACTATCACGCTTTATGTAACAACAGGGGAAATGAATGAGCACCAATGTAGCATTGGTCTGTTGCTGCTGGAGGTGCGAGCGTAGTGCAAGCTGACCAAACGAAATGTCATTCTCGGCAGCTTGCAGGTGATATAAAACGACTTTGCCCTTCCCTAGCTGCGACTTCATTGGAGAAATCAGGCTGCAGGAGTGCTCCACTGCGCAACAGCGAAAGCTCACACCCGATGTGTGCAAACTTTTTGCATTTCATAATTTGTTGAAAAGGTCCGACACCTGCAAATTATTAATACTTGACAAGTGTGACCGCAGGAGCTGCTCAGTGGCTAAGCTGTTTGCTAAGCCGTTTGCCCAACTCGCTACATTGCTTCTACTGCTACTCGTTCCGGAGGGGAGTACTGCTGTGGACGAATTAAAGAGCGTCTACCCAAAAAGTCCCATCTCATGCTCCACGTGTCAAATTTCCCTTTCATTTTGTAACCGCATTATCTGTTATAAGATTCCGCAATGTAGCACACGGAACGATGGTAGGGGTTCAGGCGGTACGATGACATACTGATTGTAATGCACACTTTCGGTATCGCAAAAGGAATTGCAGTGGTCAGAGCAATAATGCAGTGACTGAGCGTAACTAAAGCTTACTTTTAACAAAAGTGTGGCTAACACATTCGATAAGGTGACAGCTAACAAATTATTCAGGGTTACCAAATAATCTAATTCATTGGTAGTATTTATGTGCCTGTTGTAGAATTTTTCTGTTTTGTTACAAATATAAAAAATGTGCGCCATTGTTATTAAGCGCTGGTATTTGAACACGCCCGTACGCAGGACTAAATTTAAGGCCTCAAGGTTAGCGTGATGGGCGATTGCATAGCGACAATTGCGATTTCAACAAAAAAGGAAAGGACAGAAAATATATCCCACCATCATATCTCTTGGCGTTGGCTTTATGAATAGTTGCTAGGACAACAGAAAGTCTGAGCGATAAAGAAGGTGGTAAATCGTCGCCACTTCATGTGTTTTTCTAATATCTCCTAATTGTTTAAAGTTTCCTTTGCAATTGCGCCACTGCCCTTGGGGAGCAGCACCATTTTGAATGTCAGTTTGTGTTTTGATTTGACGGTCGTTTTAAACTAGTAAATGTTTTTTTTTCTAATTTTAGTGATAATTCAACTAATCGAACCGGTTCGCGAACCGGTTCAAGCTCCCGAACCGGTTCGCGAACCGGTTCGGTACGTGATTTTGTCGAACCGGAACTGAACCGGAACGAAATTATTTCACCCGAACCGTAACCGAACCGGTATTTTTTCGGTTCGACACCCTGATATATATATATATATATATAGCGAATCAGAATAGGAAATGAGGGGCTCGTTGAAAATAAGACAGAAATAAGGGTTTTCTTCTTTTCTTCATTTTCTTCACTTTCTTTCTTTCCAAATTCTTTATCTGTTTCAATGACCTACCATATCCTCCCCTTTGTTTTCCGAGGTTTTCTTGACTGCCTACCCTTATTTCTGTCTATTTTATATATATATATATATATATATATATATATATATATATATATATATATATATATATATATATATATATATATACATACACACGCGCGCTGTGCTACTCAGAGTACGTTCGGCGTTCGTTGATCCTATTGAGTCCCCCGAAAAGCTTTTAATATTTATGCAGCACTCACTGTCGGGTCAACTTCCCCAATTCCCGTTTCCAGTATCTTATTCAAGTCTACTTTTAGATCGTATTTATTTTACTTTTTGGCACTCAGGGCAGAAGAAGCTGGCGAGTGTCTCTACGTTGTGAAACCCTAGGATTTCTGTCCGAGAAAGGTGGCGGGACAGGCTATTATCATACCGCAACCACAGGCCGATATATTCCAGTCTACACACACACACACAAAAGAAAAAGAAAACGGTGAAATGAAAGGCAAGAGCCCAAATGCTCCCCCTCCGCTTCCCTCGAAAAAAAAGGAGATATAAATACGTAAATAAATAAGCCAGGGAACTCTCGTGGGTTGCCCATTTTCCCCTTCGTGCGAGGAATTTGAATAAGCGGCTTAACGGTGTACGGGCAAAAAAAAAGGGGGAGATGTAAGGGTATTCAAAGAAGGAAAAAACACGCCCAAGCACGGAAGAGACAAACTTGAAGAGCATAAAAGCGTAGGTGGCTGGCTGGCTGTGTGTAAGAGGAAACTGCTGGCGGCTCGGACAAATGGACAGAAGCTACTGGACAGAAGAAGAGACAACAAACACAACAGACCCGGCAGATAGGACAAATGGACAGAAGAAGAACTGGACGAGGTCTATTTTTTTCTTTTCCCGCTCGCCCTTTGTTAGTGGGAGGGGCGAAGATGTCGTAACAGCGCGCGGTGGAGCGTACAAAGGAGGCGACAAAAGCAAGAGAGAGAGAGAGAAAGCGAAAAACAAGAAGAGATACAAGAAAGCCGACCCGGAGAAGGCCTACGCTGGACGTCCGAACGCTGGGAAGACGAACTCGTTCCATCATCGCAAAAATATGAAGCCGACCCAGCCGCCGCCTCTCCTCCTTCCTCGGTCCCGTTCTTTCCTGTCGCGACGACGAGGAAGGAACGGCACAAGAACGAAAACCGCGACCTCCTCCGGCTAACAGGATTGAAATACTACACGTGCCAAGGAGTAATGGCCTCTCCCCCCCTCTGCACACGTCGCCTGACGGTTTGGCCGTCTACGTGCGTAGGCGTCCGGCGGACCCTCCTCCGTTTCGGGTTCGGAACTGCGGTCTGACGATCGTAGATCACCCAAGTTTTCTAACAGCGGAGGCGGTTTCGTATTGATTTCGAATTGCGCCGCCGCCACCGACCGACCGACCGACATACCCTCTGTCCGCCGCTCGACACCGCTGGGGAAAGAAAATGGAAAGGGCGAGTGAGAGGATAGAAGAGAAACGGTTAAAAGCTTCCCCTCGGAGGGTGAGGAATCGTCCGTCCTCAAGTCGTTCTGATCCGCCTTTCTTTCTTTCATGCGCCGACTGACCAACTCAGTCATCTGGACTCGCGGCCGAGACCTGCCTTTAGCTCGGCCGGTTCAGCCACATTCTTCTTATTGTGTAACATTTTAAAGCGTCTCGTGAGGCAGCCGTTTTCGGGTACCGAATTTCTCACTTTTAAGGGGAGTAAGACGAGAGACGAAAATGGGGTTCCGTCGGAACGTCATAATAGTCTGTACTCCCATTTGCCCCGGCCGGTTTAATCTCTTCATTCGCGGGGTGGAATCCGTTCTTTTCTTTCATTTTTTTTCGGTCTCGTCACTTTCGACGTTGCTCCCGGCGCCGCCGTCGCATATAGCGCCCCGTTTTTTGCACTTTATTAGTGCCGCTCGCCTCTTCTCCCTCCCTCCAATCCCGTTTGTCTTTGTTTTCGTCTCGTTAATTCTCGATCGCGTTTTGCACTTTCTTTTTCCCGCACAGGCTTCCGCGTTGCGCCGCCATCCGATTACGGCGGCGCAACAGACGACGCACAGCGGCGGGGAAAGAGACGAGAGACACGTTTAATCGCGTCCTTTCGACTGGAACGGGGGATATTATTCTCTGCCTTTACGTTTTCTCGCTCCGTGCGTTTTTCGTTATTTTGCTGTTCTTTTTTTTTTTTTTTTTGTCGCGCTTGTTTTAGATCTTCCCTTGGAATTTGTACGTTATATACGCTGGACTCGGCGGTGGAATACGTCTCTCGCCGCGGGGGCGATTTATATGTCCCCTGGCGTATGTCCTTTAGCGAGATTAAAGCCCATTTCGAACGGCCGCCGGCCCGACGGGTTCACTAAAGCGGAGGGCTTCTGAATCGCCGATGCTGCTGCGTCGCGATGCGTTGGGCCGGTCGGTATCTCCGTAAGTCCGAGATCCGTTACGGTCACTGCCCTTTGATCGCACGCGCGAAAAAACCCCTCGCAAACACACTGTCTTGCTCGTGAGTGTTTTTTTTTTTTTTGTTGTCATTGCGAAGGCAGGTTTTTTCAGCTGCCAATTTATCTTCATTTTCTCTTATTTTGTTTCCTGTGTTTTTTTTTTTTTCTTTCTTCCTCCCGCGTATGTCGGCAGGTGAAGTTGGTTCAGCTTGGGACTCCAGTTCAGTGAGCCGAGTTCGAGCACACTGTATGAAGCCTGATTCATAAGATGTCTGCGCATGCGCTTTGCACCGTGCTGTTTATCTTCTAGAAACTACTAGGTAAAAGGCGCGAAAACGCGCGATTGATTGATTGATTGATTGATTGATTGATTGATTGATTGATTGATTGATTGATACGACAGTATTCACTCTGTGGTATAAAAATTTGTTATGAATTGATTCGTCGCTTCATTTATTTGGTGGTGTATCAGTGCATTGATTTCGTTTTCCAAAATCCTTCATTTTGCCCCTTCCCTTTTCCTCCCAGGTGCGGTGGTTCGTTTCAAGCAGCCGGCATCGCATCGAATCCAAAGCCCAATGAGAGATCGACCACGAGTGAATGACTTTTTTGCGTGACTGTTGACCGTGTTGTGATCTGCACTCACACATATTTAATTCCTTCGTTGTTTGACATTCCAACGCAAATCGAAGCCAACGACGGCAGCTTCAATGGCGTCCATCTATAGATGTTATATTTGTCTGTGTTTACTGCGTGGAAAAAAAAATCATCACTTCATACTCACGTGTATCAACGCCGCAGAACTGTCCGCGTACGCGCGGGGCAAACGCTCGTCATGACGGAGTCACGGGAACGGAGAGACAATCGTTATAAGCGGTATTTCGATATAAAGGGTGTTTCGATATAGGTCGTATTTTGATAAAGCGGTATTCGATATCAGCGGTGTTTTGATATAGCGGTATTTCGATAAGTCACGGGAACGCAGATACAATCGTTATAAGCGGTATTTCGATATAAGCGTGGCGTCCTAAACTGGGTTTGGACCTCGGATAATTTTCAAGTGATAGTTCTAATGTTGAAGACTTGGGTCTTTGTTTCATCGGAGGCGTTGTGAGGTGCAAAAAATGGAAGCGCGCGTTCGGGGAAGGGGAAACGCTACCGCACGCGCAATACGAGCCAGCCGTCTTGAGAGGTGAAGGTTCCGAGAGGAACGAACAGGAGGCCCCTGGCGATGGCGAACAAACGGAACGGTTCTGTCCACTGGGCTGGTGAAGTGGTGACGGGAGCGGCCGCAAAGTTCGACAGAAAGTTCAAAAGCAGATCAACGGAAGGTCCGACTATCCCTTCGCTTTCACATTCTTCAAACGTTCTAAGCACACCCGTAATTTTTAATAAAGGGATTTCGTTATGACGAGCGTATACCGTACAGCCTGCTGTGCGTGCATGTTTCCCATCGAAGAAACTCAACGGAGCGTCATACGCAACTCGAACCGTCCTCTTTCTAACTCTCTGAGCATCGAAGACTACGGCAGGCGCTTTCTTTGTTCCGTTTCGCCGCCAGCTCGTTGTTGCAGCGTACACCGGTTTTTCCCTCTCCCTTTGCTATTGCGACTGTTCACGTCGAGGCGTGCCACGTGAGTGTAGTGGTACGCGCCTCGCCGATCGAAGCTTTTCCCTCTTCGTTCAAGGGCAAGCGCGTCAATTTCGAAGCCCGTGTGGGAAAGGAGTGCGCGCGTCGCTGGGGTCGACCTGCCGGCCACCGCGCCGTATTTTTGTACGCCGAAGGAGATTAAAAGAGACGGAGAGACTGGAAAAGGTTGTGTGGTCTTCGCTCGTTCTTTCTTTTTTCACTATTTCTGACACCTGGCGTGTGCGTACTTGCAACGCACCCGTCACGCTGTCGTCTTGAACGAACCCTGAAAGCAGAAAAAGAAAAGACGAGCTCTGCCGAAGCGAAAAGGCCTGTTTAGGTGGCACGTTGCTTAGTGCCTGAGACACGTTCTCACGTGCGCACACACCAACCGCTTACGGTTCAAACGACGTTAACGAACGAGTTAAACACGTGCGGATTTAACTCGTTCGTTAACGTCGTTTGAACTGTCAGCGGCGAGTTTTACGAGTCCGGATTCAATGACAGCCGTTTACACTGCAGCATAACGTGCCACGAGTGAATTAGTGCATTAGTTGTATCGAAGTGACTCTATCACGCTAACATGCGCCAACACGACCGCTACGTCGGTATTGAAGGACACGCACCCACGCACGCACGCACACACACACACACACACGCACACGCACACGCACACGCATACACACACACACTGTTCCAGTATGTTGCAACCTAGAAGGCGTCAAAAAGTAGCCTACATTGCTTTTTTTATTGCAGGGAAGCAGAGGTGTCTACCGTCATTTCGCCTACACGCTACTCTGCGGGGATTGGGAAGGAGTAAAGGCCCTGATTAGGTAGGGAGGTAGAGTGCGAGGAGGAGGGGAACTTGAAAAGAAGAGGCGAATAAAAAATTAAAGTGAGTTCCACGGCTGTGAAATCTGCAGTAACAGCGGAGCTGACTTCAGCATGCTGGTGGCCACCTCCCACAGGGGCGGGCGGGGGCCGCTCACAACGCCACTCGACGTGGAATGTACGTACGTACTCATGTATGTACGTACGTGCTCAAAGCTGACCCACGCAGGTGTGGTAGTTTATCGGTGCATATATTTGGGGTGGTAGTGCGCCGCGTGCCCCGGCGCACGAGCCAAGATCGCGCACCGGACGGCCGTCGCACCGTCCCGGGAGCAGTTCTGCGCCCGCGGTAAGGGTGCAAAGTGGCAGGCCGGCGGTGGGCGCGTACGGCCGAAGGAGTACGGCCCCTGTACGGCAAGCTTTCGTATGACGGCAGTGGTATCTGGCGACGTCGACCCGCTAGCGGCCACTGAGGTCCCTTGATCGGCGTTATGAAGGGACTTTAGCGGCCACCTCCCGCATGGGCGGATGTCGCTCACAACGCCATTCCAGAAAAGCTTACCACGGCGTCGGGCAACCCCAACTTGTCTTCCTCAGATGGCGCTGAAAGAACCACGTATGTATTTGGCTGTACGCAACTTTGGCGCAAAGGCTTTCCAGCAGTTGCTCTCCCTGTACAACGAATCGTGGCAGATCGGTGGTCTTGAGGCCCGGTGGAAGATTGCCCGGATCGTGGCGATTCGTTAATCACTCCAAAACCGAACAGGCAAACAGAATCACTCTCTTGATCCATGAAGCGGCAGAGACCTCGAATGCAGTGCTTGAAAAGCTGAAAACTATGTAAATCCCTCAAGGCGAGCAGGTCCAGCATGCCGATTATGCCGGCTCCCCCAATCCTACTCTGGATGAGGACAACACTGCGGCGGAGGTGCGCGAAACATTGCATGAACTGCGTACAACCTCAGCCCCTGGTCAAGGCAGGGTTACCGATAAAATTTGTGATATCCCTCCGACGGTCACGTGGGCAGCTTTGTTCACACAAAATCCATCGGTTCGCGGCACCCGCTGAAACCGAAACTGCGACTGGCCGCATTGAAAATGCTTCTAATTAAACAACCGTCGCACGCTGAAGCAAATGAGGTTTCTACAGGTGATAAGTAGGTCCCTAGCTACTTATCGCAACAAAAAAAAAACAAGATGCAAATTTTTTTAATAAGTCGGATTGCATATGCGCTCCCATATCTTAGCCTTGTGGAAACGGAAACTCGAAAAGTGGATTGCCTAATTCGGAAGACTTATCGAGGCGCTCTACAAATACCCCCAGGAGCCTCCACTGCCAGACTGGAGAGTGCACAGGCGTGCACACGACGGCCAGGGAGCTTATCGAAGGACGTCGCACGGGGCAGCTTGGCCGCCTGACGCGCAGTGCAGCCGGCAGAGCCCTCCTTGACAGCCTAAGCATGGGCTACCTACAAGAGCCCGAGACAAAATCACTCATCGAAACCGTTACGAGAGAAAACCTTATTACTCGGCCCCTTCCTCGAAACATGCACCCCCAGTATCATTCCCAAAGAAGGGCGCAACGAGCAGCGGAGTATCATCACGTGGACGCTTTTGCCCTGGCAGTCATCAACTCACCCGATTCTCCCCCACTCACGGTCATCTCTCCTCTCTCTCTCTCTCTCTCTCTCTCTCTCTCCTCTCTCTCTCTCTCTCTCTCGCTCTCTCTCTCTCTCTCTCTCTCTCTCTCTCTCTCTCTCTCTCTCTCTCTCTCTCTCTCTCTCTCTCTCTCACACATACACACACACACACACACACACACCACACACACACACACGCACACGCACGCACGCACGCACGCACGCACTTAACAAAAAAGCTCGTAAAAGGGTAGTAACGGCTGTATTTACTAACTCCTTACGGAGTTTACTACCCCCCAGAACGATAGGTAGGTCCTACCACTAAGTGTGGAACCGAGACCGTGCACTTAGTAACTGCTGCTGGTTTGATACTAACATTCGCTGAAGTAACAAATTCTATGAATTATTGAACATAATAACTACAGCTCTTTTTCCACTCCAAATCACGATTAAAAAGTTTTTGTAAATACACGTGCTGTCTTGTATATGCTCACATTAAAATGCATAATTCTAAAATTATCGCTGAAATATTTGATTTTAACGACAGGCCCACCGACTCTCTTAGGGGACTTTCCGCTGCTGGCTATAAAAGCAAGAAGACAGGTGTATTTCTAAGGTAACTAAGTATATGACTAAGATCGCTCTCCTCGTGCATCCCGTTGGCTTTCTTGCTCATTCCATGAGTGAAACTTAAGCGCAAAATTTTTCACAGGGACGAGAAAGGGAACGACACAGGCGCTTACTATTAACTGAAAGTTTTAATGAAAACGAAACACATATATACCACCCCCAGACTGAACAACCCAGCACGTGTGCCCTTCGCACATGCGTACGGCCGTACAAGAGAACCGCAACGTACAATTGGAGGTCTTCCAACGTACAAATGGAGGTCTTCCAATGTGCTGTTCTTGATGCCTTCAATGCGAAAGGTGAAGGTTTGAAGTTCACGACCGAGGTTCCAGTTGAAGGCACCTTGAAATTTCTTGACCTCGAGCTTCGTTTCTCACGGCACCATACATGCTGGATGTACGCACCCCGTTCTAATAAGCCACTTTTGAACTTCGCCTCTTTTCATTCCAAGCTGGTTAAGAACGGGATAGCCCACACGTGTCTCAAATCCGCAGTCAGCAAGTCATGTTATCATTTGGCGCAACAAAGCTTTATGGCACAAGTAGTTCGGCTGGAGAACGCAGGGTTTCCCCTCTCCATCCTCCAGGCAATCTGTCAGCGTCTTGTGAAAACAGTTGAAAAGGGTTCGCGCATCACATAACAGATACCGACCAGAGCAAAAAAGTGGCAGTCATTCCCTATGTACATGCGCTGTCGCATCGCCTCAAGAAGACAGCTGACAGATTCGGCGTCAAGGTGGTGTTCTCGGCCAGGAACAAGCTGGGCAGTTTATGCGCCATGGTGAGCAACAGGCTCGATTCCCGGGGTGATTCCCCCCACGAGGTTGTTTGATAAAACACGGGCTCCAATTTGTTCGTTGCATGACCAATGGTTGTGTACTGCATTCCCATGTCATGTGGCCGGGTGTACGTCGGCCAGACCGGCCGCTGTCTTAATGTACGCCTGAGGGAGCATCATTCCTCTTTGAAAGGAAAGCCCTACACACACCTGGCTCAGCAACTGTTCAAAATGCGGTTTTCAGCCACGTTGTCAGCCACTATTCACGGACACGGTAGTAGTTTTTAAGCACAGAGACCGTGCCACCAGGGAACTTGCAGAAGCCTTTCACATCCGGATTAAGGGTTCCCGATTGCATAAGTCACCCGTCTCTGAGTATTTTTAGATAAAGAAGTGCACTTCTCAAGGAGAGGGGTAGAGGATGAGGGAAAGGAGAAGAGAAAAAGGGAAGGGGTTGGGGCAGTTCTCTTGTACGGGCCGTACGCATGTGCGAAGGGCACACGTGCTGGGTTGTTCAGTCTGGGGGTGGTTATATGTGTTTCGTTTTCATTAAAACTTTCAGTTGATAGTAAGCGCCTGTGTCGTTCCCTTTCTCGTCCCTGTGAAAAATTTTGCGCTTAAGTTTCACTCATGGAATTTGCGAACCAACTAGCTCGCCTCTCCATTTGCTTTCTTGCTCAATTCATTTGTTGATTGTCCACGTGTAATATGTGCGTGATGAATGTGCCTACGTCGCGCTGCGCACTCAACAGATTTACATTGTTACGCGTATCTTTTTACTAGGTCATGCATGACCAGTTAGTAAAAGCAACTAAGTACCTAGTCAATACTGGGACAAGTAACTGGTTAGTGTTCAGTTAGTAAGTGCGCCGACCTTTTTTTAAGAGTGCATATATATATATATATATATATATATATATATATATATATATATATAGCAGAACAGAGAGATACGGGACGAGGGACTCGGTAAAGATACATATCAAGGTTGCAGTCGTCATTGCCAGTGCTATTCGGCTTTTTTCGAAATATTTAATAGGGCCGAAGGACGTGTGCTTGTCACGTTTCTTTGATTCATTGATAAATAAGCGAAATATAAGTCGAGAAAAAATCCGCCGTTTTTCCGGGAGCGGGACTCGAACCCACATCTCCGCATAACCGGTGCGGTGCGTTCGCCATTACGCTATCCCCACAGCGGCTTCTCTCTCGACTTTAAAGCGGGGGTTTATATTTACAAGAGCTCTGAGGCCGGTCAACTAGCGCCGCCCCTCGACTACCGCGGGAGACGTAGAACGTCTTCTTTCCCAGCGGCCGCCACGTAGAACGTGGTCGGAGGTCTGGGGTTAGCAATTGGCATATCCGAACTGCTGGAGCCAGTGCCTCGGTAATGCATGTAGCAGAACAGAGAGATACAGGGACGAGGGACTCGGTAAGATGCATATCAAGGTTGCAGTCGGCATTGCCAGTGCTATTCGGCTTTTTTCGAAATATTTAATAGGGCCGAATGACGTGTGCTTGTCACGTTTCTTTGATACATTGATAAATAAGCGAAAATATAGGTCGAGAAAAAATCCGCCGTTTTTCCGAGAGCGGGACTCGAGCTCACATCTCCGCATAACCGGTGCGGTGCGTTCGCCATTACGCTATCCCCACAGCGGCTTCTCTCTCGACTTTAAAGCGGGGGTTTATATTACAAGAGCTCTGAGGCCGGTCAACTAGCGCCGCCCCTCGACTACCCGGGAGACGTAGAACGTCCTTCTTTTCCAGCGGCCGCCACGTTGAACGTGGTCGGAGGTCGGGGTTAGCAATAGGCATATCCGAACTGCTGGAGCCAGTGCCTCGTAATGCATGTAGCAGAACAGAGAGATACGGGACGAGGGACTCGGTAAAGTTACATATCAAGGTTGCAGTCGTCATTGCCAGTGCTATTCGGCTTTTTCGAAATATTTAATAGGGCCGAATGACGTGTGCTTGTCACGTTTCTTTGATTCATTGGTAATAAGCGAAAATATAAGTCGAGAAAAAATCCGCCGTTTTTCCGGGAGCGGGGACTCGAACCCACATCTCCGCATAACCGGTGCGGTGCGTTCGCCATTACGCTATCCCCACAGCGGCTTCTCTCTCGTCTTTAAAGCGGGGGTTTATATTTACAAGAGCTCTGAGGCCGGTCAACTAGCGCCGCCCCTCGACTACCGCGGGCGGCTTATATTTTCTCGACTTATATATTCTCGACTTATATTTTCGGCTTATTTATCAATGAATCAAGAAAACGTGACAAGCACAGTCATTCGGCCCCTATTAAATATTTCGAAAAAAAGCCGAATAGCACTGGCAATGACGACTGCAACCTTGATATATATATATATATATATATATATATATATATTAGAAGAGAGAGAGAAAATAACTTTATTCGGCCGAAGTTACAGGTCGAGATATATAGGCCAACCCCCGATTCATATTATCCGATTCGAAAACGGACGTTCTAAACTATGCCAGAGGCCAGATCTGGCCTCAGGCCCACCAAATTCTTAATCAAAAACCATCTACTGATCCGGTAGAATTGATCTGGTTCCCTGCCCACACGGGTATTTAAGGAAATGAAGTGGCACACACCGCAGCCCGAGCTCTCGTCTCCCGGAACTGTGATGCCAGCACTGCCTCCCCTGGAGCCAGATCGGCCCGTGATAGACTACTCACGTACAGAGACATCACGGAACATTACCGCCTCTCCAACCGAAATACTCTCCCACCCACCCTTCCTTATCAGTGGAAGAGGAATGCCTTTGGCGACACCTTGAAACTGAATCCCTCACCTGTCTAGCCATACTTCACCACGTTCACCCCTCACTGTATCCCACAATGCTCTGCCCGCACTGCGGAGAACGGGCTACATTACATCATCATATGTGGGCCTGCAAATCTGACCCGTTTTCTCTCATCACCTCCGTCGACCAGTGGGAAGCAGCGCTGGGTTGCTCAAACCTGCAGATAGCCAGAAGTCACTCACTGGTCGGGCAGCCACACTCGCCGAAGCTCTACGCTATTCGGCCACCAAGCTGCGCTAACCCTTGGTTAAATAAAGTGTTACCCCTCTCTCTCTCTCTCTCTCTCTCTCTCTCTCTCTCTCTCTCTCTCTCTCTCTCTCTCTCTCTCTCTCTCTCTCTCTCTCTCTCTCTCTCTCTCTCTCTCTCTCTCTCTCAAGCTAGGCAAACCGGTAACGGGTCGACTCTCCGGCCAATTTCACTATTAGGTTGTATTGGCAAGTAAAGGAGAAGATGGTGATGGAACGGCTTGTTTGAGACCTGGAGTATCGAGACATTTATCCATCGCAGATGTCTGGGTTCGCGAGAGGACGTAGCAGCGTAGACAACATCCTTTCCTTGGTTTCAGATATCACCCGACAAAAAGCAGCTGGAAACATCACTATAGCGGTCGTCTTTGACATCAAGGGAGCATTTGAAAGCGTCGCACACGAAGCCATCCGAAGAGAGATGACATGCATAGGGCTTCGAGGACGTTCAAGTGACTATGTGACTACTTACAAGGTCGGTGCGTCTACATGGTCACTAGTGATGGCGAAACGGCCGAACATCCCGTCACGAGGAGTTCTGCAGGGCGGCGTCTTGAGCGCGACGCTTTTTAGCATGTATCTCATACGCCTCCCAGGAGTCCTGCCGAGAGATGTCAACATTTCACTCCAGGCAGACGACATCTGTATCTGGACTTCAAACAGGAACCGTCGAAACATTCGCGCCACAATCCAGAAGGAAATTCTGAAGATGAGAAAGTATCTCAGAGGCTGCGATCTGATATTTTACAATGAGAAGTGTGCTGCGATAGCGCTTACGCGGCGTGGTGTTTCGTGTTATACACTCGCCGTAGAACGTACTCAAATACCTTGTGTCAAGTCCCACAAGTTTCGCGGTGTCACGTTTGACCACTCAATGTCGTAGGCTCCACATATTCGGCTACTGAAATAGTGGTTTCTGTCATTTGTGCGCATCTGCGTATGCTCGGTGGAAATTCATGGAGCTGCTCTGTATACTCACTCATTTGCCTAAATAAAGCCCTTTTTGGCGGCCTCTTGCGTTCCAGCCTGCCGGCTCTACATCAGCTGTCGTCTACAAACTTGAAGCTCATATATAGACTCAGTGCTGGCACGAGCTATGCGCACCTGCCTGGGTCTACCCAAATGCACATCGACGGTTGGAACTTTATGCGAAGCTCGTCACAGTGCTACAATGTCAAGAGGTGCTCCGAACGTCTGTGCGCCGCTTGAATCGGTCTCATGCACATCCTTTGGTAGACGTCTCCACACGGCATCATAGGACACCTGCTTCTGGCGAATTTTCAAAGACCTCAAAAGTCGACATTAGCACCGTGGATACTGGCGCCGTGGAAAATATGCATCACAATTCCCGGAATCAGCAAAAAGTCTGCCATTCCTGCGGCCGCGCTCAAGTCCTTTATACTCGAATATATCATCAGCGCTTTCAAATGCTACACACATGTTTCTGCGGATGGATTAGTTCTCCCGGGCTCATCCGCCATCGGCGTGTGGATCCCATCAGCCCGGTGCATTGTCGAGAGAAAACTAAACCACGAAACATCCTCAACTGCTACTGAACTGGCAGCAGCAACGGCTGCACTTCATTACATCTGCCGACATCATGCCAAGCAATGAGTAATATTCCTCTACTCGTGTAGGGCCTTACACGCTCTCTGAAAGCTTCCCAACAAGCCCAGTCAGCTTGTATGTGAAATTGCCGAAATTCACACAATGCGCGAAATCGCAGTGCGCGAAGGTCATGACATCATTCTTCAGTGGCTGCTTGGTCCCTCGGGCATACAAGGCAACATTAGATCCGACGCAGCCGCTAGCGCAGGCCACTTGCTGCGCAACACGACCCAGCTTCCTTTCTCCCCAGAGGACAGCAAATCCCTGATCCTCGCAAGTGGATGGACTGCACAAATGCCGGAATGGCATGTCCCTCACCGCAGGTATCCACCACTGTGACTTCCACTTTCCGCGCGGCCTCAACAAGCGGTGTGAAGAAGTGTTGCGCAAACTGCGCCTGAATGTAGCGTTTGCTCGAAGGTTGAGACGATTCACTCTTGCGCCCGAATTGCGCCGTGCATGAGACTGTAAATCACTTGTGCGTCTGCCCTTGATTCACTGCTGCACGCAAAACTGCAGCGGGCTCCCTTTCTCGTGCGCGTCATGGAGGCAGGCTCAAACTTTGTAATTTTTTAAGTGTGAATACACTTTATAAGCGACCCCAAACCATCCACCGCCGGCGTCGGCGGCGGCGGCGTCCGCAGTGCTCCTCTATAAAGAAAAACAGCATCCGGCGCCAGGTTTCGATCCGCGGACTTTGCGGCCGCAGCGCGACGCTCTACCGATCAAGCCACGGACTTTTTTTTTTTTTCTTTATTGCCTGCTTGGCGACAACACAACACGCACTGTTCAGTACACAAATTACTAGCTCCAGCCACCAATCGGCTGAAGGGAGTGGCTTAAAACATCTTAAATTGCGCTAGAACATCCAGAATGGGTAACCACTCAGGCTCTTCCGGCATCACTCGATAAACTTCTCTTATATAAGCAACGCTTTCAATGAAGTACTCTCGCACTGTGCGAGCATCCTCTTCGGCATTTTGAACCGCCATGCGAGTTTTCCACATAGAATGCAGACTAAGTGCCATGAACATATCATAGGGCACGCCTCCATCGTTGTTTACGGGCAAAAAGCGAATGCCATAAGGCGTTAATGGTAAGTCTTTTTTCAGGGTTCGTTGGCGATCAAGCCACGGACGTGTGGGTCTCTTGATCACGAAAAAGAAATTCAAGCCACGGACGCGACGGTGATATCAGTGTTGACGCGCCTTATATCTTTAACGCATTCAAACTACGTCGTCAGCGGCGTGCGTTGGCGACTCAGCGGCGTTATAGCGGCTTGATAACTGCGTGGTGTACACGTGATACTACAAACCCGATGGAAGAGATGGAAGAGAAGGCGGCGAGGCGGTGGGCTGCGGGGGCCGAGCGCAAGCGCCGCAAGCGGGCCGACAACCGTGTATTCGCACTTTCACATTCTCCCCCTCGGGGAAATGCGGGGGAATTTTTTTTTTGGTCCTTGGGCCAATAGTGCTGAATGCAGTCATGGGCACGTTACCGAAAAAAGTAACAGTGTTACAGTTACAGTTACCTAACCCAAAAAAGTAGCTCGGTTACAGTTACAGTTACAAATTTTCTAAAAGTAACTAGTTACAGTTACAGTTATTGGAAAAAGTAACGTCGTTACTTTTCCGTTACTGTATAAAACTAAATAATAGCTAAAAATATTTGGCTTATTTAATAGAAACGCACGAAGGCATGCAGGTAGTAAAAATTACACGTAGTAAAGCCTACACGAGGGGAACCTAAAACGATGCACTCTCATGCCCAAACCAACAATCGTTGTGTACGTCTCATTTTTTTATTACGGAAGTTTTCTATATATCATAAGGAACTTTATTTTTTTGTTGCTGCACTCTCGCTGTAAGAAATGTATTTGCAAACATCATTGTAGCTTCGAATTAGTTGTTTATCAAAGTTGGAATTGGAGGGGCCGAACGTATACTCTACAGAGCTGGAGGACGACACAGGCGAAACAATATTTCAATGTCAACGTAATTTATTTTCGCCTACAATGCCGTCGCTTGACCGCCCCGCGTAGTGAGAGAGAATCGGAAAAAGGTGGCGGAGGTGGCGGGAAAAGGACGTGGGAGTACATCGGTTGTCTAGGTGTTTTTGAAAGATACTAAAAAAAGCGCTTCGTTAACTTTTTTATTTCCTACTTGTGGTCAGAGACGGGGACCAATCTGAGCCATTGCCGAAGCGACGTTTGTCCGTGGGCCCTCGGAGTCGTTCTCCCGCCCCTACCCCCAGCCACCCCCATCCCCGGAATGAGACAAGATATTTCCAAAGGGAATAGAAACTGAAATGAACGCTTTACTGTTTTCCCCCCGCCCCGCCTCCCCCTGTCCTCACAAAGGCGGATTTTGCCGTCTGGACCGGAAAACACTGCTCTCACAATCCCAGCCTTCCACAGCAATCCCGTCGCCGATCCAAGGAACGCCTCCCTTCGTTTGCTTTGAGGCGTAGGCCAAACGAAGCTCGCCCAAGTATTCCTTGCACCCAACATTCAGGAGCAGATGTAGCTACTGTTTTCGTTTCGGCCACAACCCTCGAAGCGAAGTCGCGAGGCTTTCCAAGAACAATCTTTCGTGCAGTGGACTGGCAGTGTGGTCAGACGCCTGCCGGCCGAGATGCTGGCTGGTGTGAGGGCAGCCGGGGGCCACCATTGTTGGGGTCGTCGTATGTGTGGAGGGGCGTGAAATTTATTACTTCCTGGGCCTCGTTCGAGCACTGTTTTCAGCTCGATGAAGCCTCTAGACCAGAGGTCCCAAACGCGTGGTCCCAAATATGGCCAGGGGTCTCGCACAATGGTCGCAAGCAACTGCGACTTGCGAATCGAACACTCTACAGTGCGCTTAGGGCTGGACGAGCGTGAGGCCACCGAGAGACTCCCCGCGGCGTTTTATGACTCTACAAACGGGGCTGCACGTCGCTAATGAGAAAGACGCCCTGACCGGAGTTTTCCAGGTTTCCGCAAAAGTGCAAAGGCTTCAGTGCGTTGTGCGCCATTTGTGGGTGTTTGTTTTCCTGTTCGCCTTTATTTGTTTACCTGTTCACTGCACTCCAGATGTGGCGAAAATGGTGCAGCCGCGCACCTGGCGCGCCAACATGCATCGACGTGCGCTTGCGCGTGTCGCAGCGTATGGGTGAGTGCGATGTCACGCTGCTGTGGGAAATACTGCAGCTTAGACCTAGAAACTTCGAGCTCTTAGTGGCCCGCGTGGGACACCACGCACACGTGCCTGCCTAAACATTTCTAGTCCAGGTATTTCACCCATGCAAAGGGAGTGAGCTGGCATATAGGACGTAGAGAAGGTTCTGCGGAAGAAAGGCCGAAAAGTGAAACGGGCAAACTGTACATCGGTCGTTAATGAGTGTTGCTGCTGCATAATTTGTTTATAGAAATAAAGTAACTGTAACGACATTTAACGTTAGAGTTACTCCACAAAAAGTAGCAGTGTTGCAGTTACAAGTTCCTCTAACTTAAAAGTAACTAGTTACAGTTAGAAGTTACTGAAAAAAGTAACTAGTTACCGGTAACGCGTTACTAGTAACTAGTTACTGCCCAAGACTGGCTGAATGTGCCTTGGGAACAAAAGTTCTGCTCGGGTTCCTTCCTACAAGTCTCTGAACTGGACAAATTTCTTTAGATCATGGACAGTGCAAGTGTCTCACGATAAGTACTCTTTCGCGCTGTGGTGTTCCTCTTTTTTTGTTGAGTTGGTGTACTTCCTGTTTTTCCATTGTTTACTTTGTATTTTGATTCAGAGTTTACATTAAGGATTTCACTTTCAAATTTATTTGTATGTTCGAACTCTGCTAGCAGCATTTCCTTGTTTCTCGTTTCTAAAGGAGTACTGACACGAAATTTTCGTGTTACGTTTTTTTTTCGCTGCTACGGGTGCCATAGAATGGCACATTACATGGTCGATCGCAGCGTAAACAATGGGCATCCTCGATTTACCAGTCCTGGACGGTCCGAGGGCAGTCCAAGGACTGCGTTCGGACCGGAAGCCCCATAGGAATGCATGGAAAAATCGAGCGCCGGATCGCGCCTCGGGCAGTCCGCGGACGATCCGGGACTGATAATCCAGGGGTGTAGCCCGAAAGAACCCATTCCCGTTTGACCCCTTTCCCGTTTGAACCCATTCCCGAAACGCCCTTCCCGCTTGACCCGTCCCGTGTGCGCCCGTTACCGAAACGACCTTCCCGTTTGGGAGCTTCCTGTTTCAGCCCGTTCCCAAAACGCCCTTCCCGTTACAACCCGCTCCCAAAGCGCCCTTCTCATTTGAACCCTCATCGTTGCAACCCATTTGAATTTCTGAAAATATGCATTACCGTCTTCGAAACTGTCCCCCAAAATGTGCTTACAAGCAACGGGTCATGCACTAAAAACTAGTATGCACCAAATTTTCCGGAATCAACCGATATTTCCGGCCGATAAAAGTTCCCGAATGCCTTAGGCCGATACTGCCCTCTTGACACAAAATTTGTAGTGGCGAAAGTGTACTATAAAGATACCCAATATCTTGAGGAATGCAGATTTTTCTGCAGTTGGTGTTGGTACGTGCGGCTGAAATTTATTTATAAGCCGCTCTTATGCTCATTGTTTGGAGCGGGGCTTTGTCTTCTGGTTGGAGAGATCTATAGATCAAAGATGCCCGTAGGAGAGACTTTAAAAAAGGCAAAAACATGTGCAGAAATCTGAGAATGGGCTACAAATGCCTTTCTTACGTGAGTAATGGGCAGATATCTTTATTTATGTACTGATACTTTACGGCCTGGTCGGGCTCATGCAGGAGTGAACATAAAAACAGATCAGTATTGGTTGGCGTAGTTTAAAAATGGCCCACACAAATAAGTAAAAGACATAAATATGTAATAGACGCAAAGGGGTCCGAACAAGGATATGGATTCGTAATGTATTCCAATTTTAAAATACGACGATTCAACCAGAACACATATTTACAATGCGTAGGGAAAATGCTTCTAACGATACCGAGTTCACTGTTTGTTCAGTTAACTTATTCCAGTATGAAATTGCACGAGGAAACAAAGAGAACTTTCGAATAGTAATTCAGCTGATTGGCTGCCTAATAGTTTTACTACGATGTCTTCTCGCTGAACGCCTGAAAAGCCCTTGGAGGTAGGATTCCCGCGACAATTTTAAGTTTCTGTAGTAAAGAAAATTTAGGCTAAAGACGACCCTGCGCTGCTTAAGTTTTTGAAGGTTTGCCCTATTATGCAAATTGAGTACGCTAGAGTGACGGGAATAGAGAGAATCAATAAAACGCAAAGCTAAGTTTATATTTTTCGCCGCTTCTCATGACTGCGATTTTTTATAGCCAGATGTGGCATATGTATCCAGATACGTAGGTTTACTTTATTTTTTATACATCTTTTTATATTTTATAGTTTTCATCTGTTTCTTTTCGGCATTGATGTACACTTGCGCTATTATAACGATTAAATGTGTTAGTCCGCCAAATACGATTTCTTTCAAAGTGAGGATGTTTTTGCGATTTTTTATTTGTGCTTCCGCGGTGCTTTTCTGGGCTTTTTTATTTTATCATTTTTTGGTTTGTTAATTTAAAAGACTTGTTTGTTAATTTAAAAGATTTGTTAATAATTCGTTAATTCTTAATTTGTTTGTTAAGCTTTGTTAATTTAAAAGATTTGTTAATTGGTATGACGAATTGTAACCAAATGTCGTCGTCTGTAGATTCAAAAAGTGAAGCCCAGGTTTCAAAAGCAGTCAAGGACTCTGGATGTACTGAGCATGCTATCGCAGCGGCTGTGAACAAACGGAAATAAATGAAAAACAATATGAAAATGTTTTTTATAACGTTTCATAAACTGGGTACGTTATTCCTGGAACGGGCTAAATAGGAAAATACGAAACGGGAAGGTTCTTTCGCCCCGGGTTGAAATAGGAAGGAACAAACGGGAAGGTTGAAATGGGAACGGGTTCAAACGGGAACGGGCCAAGTGGGAAAGGGCGAAACGGGAAGGTCGTTTTGCGCCGGGTTGAAACAGGACGGAACAAGCGGGGAAGGGTGAAATGGGAATGGGTTCAAACGGGAACCTCCCAATCCAGGAGGCCCAATCATTTACGGCGTCGTTGATTCGTGTCAGTTATGGTGGCCACCATAGCGTCAGTTTCGGTTTCGACAAAACGAACGCCGAGAGGCCGCCATGACGGGAGGTAGCACCTGACGTCACCATTCTTGTCGCACAGCTGCCGGTATAGTGAACTAAGTATTCTAGTTCACTGTACTGCCGGACCAGTGCCCTTCTGGAGGAGCACGCCGAGTACACGCGCCCGCCCAGACCGGCCGAGGTCTTCACCAATCACCATCCCCGCGCTCCCGAGTCCCGGGCAGCGTGACGTCAGTCCCAAAACCAGACGTTATACACACGGTGTAGCAGCGCGCGCCAACCGCAGCCAGCGCGTCGGCTACGTCACGGACGAGTAGCAGACGATGTCATGCAAGCCCGCCCTGGGGTTTCTCTTGCGGGCAGAGATTAAAATGGATTTAAAACATGTTACACTGCACTGTTACTGTTGAAACTTGCTGGGAGTTGTCTCCTGATAAAAAGGAAGCTCTTTACATAGTTATCTCAGCTTTGAAATTTCGTGTCACTACTCCTTTACTTCTCTCTGCTGTACCCCGAATGTCCAACATCCACCACCTATCACTGTAGTCATCCCCCTCTGGCGTAGCAAGCCTTGTCACTAGCAGGGCTGACCTCACTAACTAGTTCCCATTAAAGAGCTCTCTCTCTCTCTCTCTCTCTCTCTCTCTCTCTCTCTCTCTTCGATCCGTTGTTACTACCTACCGTCGTTTACTGGTTCATAGTTAATCCCGCCATTTACCAACCTTTAAATTACGGCGTTGTGGCGAACCGTTGCACGCACTGGCCAATGCGCCAAGATTGCGGAACGCCGGCCGGAAGCCTAGCGCAGCAGTAGCGGAACAGCCCATATTAGGTGACGAGCGGAACCATTGAAGAAAGAATACTTTCTCTAAAGGGTAAAAGGCGCTGGAGTATGTTATGTCAACAGTGCAAGTAAATCATACAAGAAAGCTTTCAGCAACTCTATTTCAGGCGGTTTCGATTTGCGCGCCGTTTTGTTGGCTCGTATAGGTCTACGCTAGGTAGCGCTGCAAACTAAACAAACTCGGTGAGCAGGCGCTTTTACGCATCTCTCTGGGAGGAGCTCCACTGTCGTTTATGTAGCGTCTCCAAAGATGGCGAGCTTTGTGGACTTCTTCCACAAGGGAAAGGTAAATATCGTGGTTTTAATCCTTCAGCAGTGATTTCCGACGCGCTTATTTCGCGCCCAGAACCTCGGGTTGTGTTTTCGCATCTATATAAAGTAGGAATGTCTTGCGTAAGTTGTCACTAGACGCTGTGAGCCGATTTGCCCTTGCGACTGTGGATCGACGTCCGGAATTGCAGATGGTGTTTCGTCGTGGGTTGCTTCTTGACCTTTGCCAGATTCCTTGGCGGCCGCCTGTGAGAGACCTTCGGCCGTGTTTACACAGCAATAACTTCGTATCTGTCTTGGGAACGGCGCGACAGCCGTTCTCCCTAGCTCTAAAGTAACTCGCCATAGACTCGCAACACGCCCACTGATGTGCCAAACGTCCGGACTCGCGACCAGGTGTGAATGAACTCTGGTGCGCCCTGCCGATCTTACTGGCGTTTTCTTATGCATTTAACAAGTTTTCGATAACGGAGCGATTAGTGCGAGTTGATCGTTGCGTCGGTGGTCGAACCTCTGTTAATGTCCAGTGATGTTACACTTACCCACGCCGCTCTAATTGTGGGAAAGTACAGCTGTGTAGGTTTTCGTTCGTGTTCTTTTTTTTTCTGCTCGAAGGGCTCGCGTCCAAAGGCGTAGGAGCTCAAACCCCGACCTTATTTTAGCTGCTGCTTTATATTTCCCTACTCAGTTTCTATTTCGGTTTGCCCAACCATCTGTGAAGTAAATACGGAATGCGTGTTTTTGAGTGTTTATGGCATAGCTTTTGCACGAAGGCTTCAGTGAGAATTTTTTTTTACGTCCACGGCCTGCGTGGGTTGACTTGCTACGAAAAAATTAAGAGCATTAAAAAGAAAAACAGAAAGCGCTCAAGAATTCAGCTAACTATTCCCTGCTCGAAGTTTGGGCCGATCGAGATCTGTGTATTCGGTCTCTATACGAACGTCATTTCGCGTTTGTTAATTGGCTTTGACCGCTTGCTACCTGGACGGGTGTGGTTTACGATTTGCGTTGAAGGCTGGATGGAGAGTGGACGTGTTTGCGCGAGGTGCGGAAAGGGAGAAGGGGGCTCCCGAGAAATGTGGAAACTGGCGGCATCGCTTCCGATTTAGACCTGGTACGACCGTAAGCAGACCTTGGAGAGGAAGTTTATTATCTTTCCCAAGGCTCGGTTCGAACACGATAGCCTTCCGTGCGGCGGCGAACCTCCGCGTCCGGAGTTTCGACATGCGTGCCTCTAGTTTCCGTTGCTGCACACGGCATTTCTACGTCAGCGGTTTCCCCTTTCAACCACTCCTGTCAGGTGGAGCTGGAAAGTCGTGTAGTGAGTGCCCTTGGTATACCTCGTGTCGACAGGTGTCGTGTTTTTGTGTACTGCTACTTCATTGTGGAGGCCAGCATGCTTGTTCAGTGCTCCATTCTACAGGGACTATTTTTATAGACTTGGAGACACTCCGTAAAATTTTCATAATATGGCTTAATTTAAAAAAAAAAAAAGCTTCTGTGATTGGAAAGTGATAAATAAGAGTCAATCATAGATATAGCGGACAGTTGTCAAAGTTGAAAGTGACCCCGCCAGATCGCAGCAATTGTCAGGTAATCAGAAAACAGCCCCCAATATTTTTCCGTGAGAGGTCATTTTAAAAATAACTCACCAAGTGTAATAATGAGTTGTGTACTGAGAGTTGCGCGTATAATTTCTTCAAAAATAAAATAAAATAGCCCCGCTGCTAGCATACGTCGGATGTAACCTGGGTGTGTTCTTGAAATGCTGAACGGGCAGCTGCAGTGAAGTTTGAGGGTTTATAAGATAATAAGCTCCCATCCTAGGTAGCATGGAAGGGTTACGAAACTTATATGCTGCGTATATTATATCTCAGATGAAAAAAAGGGCTACAAAATGACTCGGAAAAGGCGCCCATCTTTGTGCAGACATTTATACCTCTGCTGATGTCCGGCTGGTTACCCCTCTTCTAGATGATCTAGATTCAATTTTGTGAATGTCGAGAAACAACCGGTGTAAAATATGAGTTAGAGCACCTGTAAAATACGTTTTAGACTATTTTTGCATCGGCATAAAGAACATCGTGAAAACGCCTGAAAAATCCCGGATAAAAACTGGTTTTTGGGAGACCAGTCAAATCTGTATGTTGGCTTCTTAAAGCTGCATATAAGTCGTCTGATAACGATCATCACATACCTTTTGGTATCGCTCTACAGACTACTGTCAAGCAAAATAACAAAAACAGTGCAGTCACGACTGAATACATCAAACCGCAAACATCTGCGTGTTACACAATCTTCAGAATAATAGAAACACAATAACTCCAAACATTTTATTGAATTAGTGCGACACACGGTCAAACAATAGAAGGTATGATTTATGGTTTGATTCTGCATTATCAGAATGATTCGTGGGAATTGATTGCAAATGCTGTCGCAAGTTTGCAGTCTGTTTTGCTCGTGCTGTTCACACCTTGTCTCGCTGGCTTGGCAGCAGCGATGCTGTCCATATCATTAGGGCATTCCTCTGAAAAAGGGGAACATAAATAAAGAGATTGAGCACACTAGGGTGCAAAAGCACGTGAACTCAAACTTGCAAAGCAACACTTCCGAAACTGTTCCAAAATGCACTGGAACCGCTTTTTGAGAAAACAGCAGTGGTGCCTGCAAAGCTAACCGTCGAACATTGCACACAACACACAAGTTTTCAGACTGGAGTCAAGTAGATATAGGTATACGAAGCGGCCCCACTAGGTCGGAAGAACACAGGATTTCCCCACAAGTTGGTGTGTATGTGCTCCACCCACCTCCTCTAGCAGACATGTCGATGCATGAATGTCTGTCGGCACCCCCACGCCTGTGATGCATGGCTGCGTGCTCCCGGCTGGCTGCAGTTGTGGGGCTCGCATTGGCTCTCGTGTGAACGGAGCGAGTCGTAGCTGATTAGAATTGCACATACGTTATTCAGCTCGGCACGTGTTTGAACCAAAGAAAACGCTTGGTGTTTACATAACCCGGTCTTGTTAAGGCAAGGTGGTTGTGAAGTGCTCCAAGAAACTGTTGACCGCTCAAGGCTCGTGTCGGTGAGTGTACAGCAAGGGTGACAGTTTGCCTACAATCGCGTGCTTCGGCGTGACTTTTGCACAAGCGCTAACCATCATATTTTCAAATGCACCTCAAGAGCCTCACACCTGTGCCCACATTGAAAGGAAACTTCAAATGTACCACCCAATTTTCTCAGGGTGTAATCCCAATATGTCCACCAAACACTTCGTTTCCAAACAAGAGCCCCACAAAGCCGGTGAATTGTGTTGAGTAACGCGAAAGAAAAGCTTGAAAGGAGCCTCTCCTCAAAACAAACCAGTTGTGTCTTACACCAGAACAGCCATGAAACATGCCGCAATTAGCATTGATTACGCGAATACCTCCCCAAAGCCAGGAAGCCGGCACGTCAAAAAGCGCAACAGGTGAGCGGTACTGGCTTCGCTGCGAAGCAACAGGTGCTGTCCGATGACTTTTCCCACCGTTTTGCATTCGAAGCAACACACTCCTGATTGACTGCACAAAAATTCTAAATTATTGCCGTTAAATATCAGCACGACAAAAAACAGGAATGAAAATATAAATGTAAGACTGTGATGATTGCAAGCACGGAGTATTTTTCACGTCCTGCTTGCAGCATGTGGTGTGGTGTGCCATGCTGAACACCCGTTTATTCCAACAGAACACAACTGTACCCCTAAATCAAATGCGAAAGCACTGTATCATTGTTACACCCCTGTTCAATAATGGCAGTGCATTGTCATCACTCAGGGCCTTTTGTCTTGTGGTCGGACCACCTGCAGAGCGCTGTTGCCAAATGCACGGTTTGTTGCAGCGTAGCTTTCACTTTGCACCTCTCAAAGTAATCTGCACATGTGCTGTTGCCCACTCCCACTTGCCCCTGGTTCTCGCCTGAATGCAGAAACGCCTAAAATTCGGCTGCAAGTATGTGCAGATAAAACAGCTGTTTCAAAAAAGGTCTGTTTGTGAGATGTCCAGAACAAATCGGTCGGTACCATTTCCGACATTGAGCACACTACTACAGAAGCACTCAGGTAAATCGGGAATTCATAAGTGTCTTTTTGACGAATTGCGAGGAGAAAATAAATAAGTCTCTCCACAATCCTACTAGGTGCGTTGAACTTGGTTGAAAATGTGTTTCGACCAATGTATCTCCCAAATCCACATTTTAAAACCGTTTTGTGCTACCTGGAATTCAATGCATGTCTTTCTAATCTCACAAACGTCGTGTATCCTTTCTTTTCAGCACTAGTAAGTACATCTAATACTTTAAATTAGTTCTGTTCTCCATAAAAAAAGCCTTCACTTTTTGCAAATGTGTCACTGCTGTTGTACACATTGTTGACCTTGGGCATTACAATCTCTCCCAGCATGACCATGAAGCTGCACTCTTCAAAACATGCTTCAGATGCCATCGGGCGTTTTTTGTCACAGCTTTGCCCATTACATCCAAGCCACTATTAAATCACGCAAGTGCACGACACAGTGTAGGCCTGAAGTAACGCCTGAACCTTGGCAGTTAGCAGTTATAGATGTTCAGTGGCATCAAAGCAGACAAAGTATAGTCCCAAAATGATACATGTGGGACAGGGAATCAGCAACTTAACATTAGAGAGTGTTCCAGCGGAGTTTCTAACAGTTTTTATTTAACCAAGGCTTGAACAACAAAGGCGGTAATTTATTCACATGCTACTGGTGATGGTAACCCTTAGCACAGCCTCACAAACTCTGTTCGTTGCTGTGAGAATATGTGGCATGCCGAAAGGATAAAATGAGAAAATGTCTGGCCTCCCAAAAGTCTCAAAATGTTAAAAAAAAAATGAAAGAAAGGAAGAAAAGAAAAACTTCTTTCCACTCTTTTCCCAAATTAACACGACTTAAAATTACTTGTTGGTTCCAACCTCTAGCAATGTTTGAAGTTTAATTCTTTCTGAAAACATGTAGTCCTTCCCCCAATTTTCACCCTTTGCAGCACACCCGAAAGTGTGAGCAACCAAGTTAACATATTCGCTCCATGCTTGTTTACCATAACTGACTTCGAAACCTGAGCATGGGAGTCCCTAGTTCGCTTCTGACCGCTAACTCTACAGTCGGCCGGCAAGCACCCCTCCCCCTCCCACTCCCGAAAAAACCAACCCTTGGCTCTCTCCTGACGAACGGTCAGTCATCGGTGCAGACATTCCGGCCGAAGAAGAAGTTTGAGCCGGGCACACTGCGCTACTCGCTGCACAAGCAGGCCCAGGCATCCCTCAACTCGGGCATCAACCTGCGGGATGCCGTGCGGCTGCCGCCTCGCGAGGACATGAACGACTGGCTCGCCGTCCACGGTGAGTGCGCGCTCTTTTGTACTTGCTATGTGGGCGGCATGTGCAGTTTTGTGGGTGGTATGGGTTCATTATTCTTTTTAAAAAAAAGCGCAAAGAATAGACACTTGACAGACGAAGAATAGAGAGAACGAGCACCCGTGTTGTCTATTCTGTCATGTGTCAATTTTTGCACCCTTTTACAAAGAATCTCTTTTTTCTAGTTGACCCACCTCTGTTCTCTGTAGGAGTGCATGGCGCACTACTGCAGAGTACCGTATTTTCCGATCTATAAGTCTCATTTTTTTTACAAGTCGCACCTTCCTCAAAACAACACTTTAAAAAAAAAAAAAAACGCGTGTATCAATCGCACTGGTGTACAAGACGCACCGGTGTACAAAATGCACTTGTGACTCGGGTGAACTCATAGAGGATCAGTTTGTTAGAAAGTGCAGCGAAAGTACATGGTTGTGGCATCCGCCGCTTTTGAACGCTTCCCCCGGTAAGCATTGCTAGACATGTGCATATACCGTCGAAAGTCTAGACAGGACTAAATTCTCAAAAATGGTTTATTGATACACACAGATGACATGCACTTACAGGTGGCGTTTAGGCAAAACCATCGAAGTCTTCTTCCTTGGACTCGCTAACAAATAATTCATTCATTTAGACCGTAGAGCTGGGTCTCTTAATGTGCGCTGACATCACGCAGCACACAAGCACCTTTTTGAGCGCGGACCATGCGTGGCCGCCACGTACCGGATTTATTCCATACAGAAGTCGCACCAGTGGATAAGATGCATCAACGAAAATTTCAGGAAAAAAAATGCAACTTATACACCGGAAAATACAATATTTGCTTTACAGCATTGCCTGTTGGTGCCGGCATATCAGTGCTCGTGACGTGTGGCCTTCCTGGCTCATGTTCACGGTAGAAATGGATACTCGGAGTGTAGCACTGTACCACAGAAGAAGACTGGCCGAGGCTTTGTGATGTGTCTAATCAAATACTTTGATTCTGCTCAGTCTGTCAATCTACCAGTCTGTTTCTTCAATACCAGCCTTACGAAATGGCTTCTCCCTGTACTGTGATTTGCAGCACTCCTGTGCACTCATTCGTCGAATTATTTTTGTTTAGAGCCACAAAACGCACCCTGTACGTATTCAATTGCATATTCTATTCTGTTTAAAGAAACCCTGCAACACTCTTTGAGCAGTACAAGTAAACCTGCGCGACGTTTAGATTACACTGCCAGGAATACCTGAGCCAAATATTACACGTGCACGTGAAGCGGTGAGCGCGCAAATCGATGTGAAAGACGCGGAAAAACAAACCGCTCTCTCTTCAGTTGTCCTCATTATGCATGGCCTAAGGGACGTCACATAGGCCACGGCTGCCCGATCGGCTGTCACTGGTCAACTTCGCGGCTAGATTCTCCCATTTCCGTCGTCGTCATCGCTGTGTACGAACCTCTTCTATGCCTGAACCTGTAGGCACAATTTTGCCGTTTATTTTGTGTTTTTGAGTGCGCGCGGAGTTTGAGTGATGAGCTCAATACTTCCCTTTCAACGGGACCACTCGACTACAAACGTTTATTGCTTCAAAAACGCCCTACCAGCCCGAGCGCGCACTTGCGAGCAGGCACTCATGCCTGCTTTTTTGTGGCACCAGACCGGAAATAGGCCCCTCCGCGTTGCGGAGAAAAGGAGAAAACTACCCGGCATGTGATATATCGAAGGCCACCGAAGAGAACGCCGCGAGTCGCTCCCCTCTCCGGGAGAGAGCGCGCCGCTTTGGTCGCCTTGTCCGCGCTCGAGTTGAGAGGGAACGATTATGCGCGATTTCTCATCGCGCGTAGTTTCGTTAATTGTGAGCGTATTTTCATAATTCTTGCGGGAGGAGATTTCTAGGACAATAGACTTTATCCCAAAATACAGTACTAGTAGTCGATGGCAAGTGTTGCAAGGTCCCTTTAATAGAAGTTGGGACATTAGTGGTGATGTAGTGGTTAACACATTAAACTTCCATTGCCACCCTCAGTGGCATCTCCTCACTTGCCACCTGCTACAGCTGCGTTCCTCTTTAAAGAAGAACACAAAAAACCATCACACATGCAGAATGTGGTTCGTCTTCATGAACTGGCTCATCCAAACGAATTAGGACCCTACGGCACTGCAAAGGGAAAGCTATGCGAGGCTTTATGATGAAACTGAGAGAGTAGCTGTGACACTTTGAACCCTGAATTTTTAAGTCATGAGCATCAGTCGCAGAGTCGCGCCAAGTCAGCCACACTTCAGCCTTTTACCAGCTAGGCAGTTCCTTAAAGTGCTAATTGATTTTAAGTGCCATGGATCTGCTTTTTATCTTTGTACAAAATGTGTGTCTGGGGTCAAGTGAAACCTGGTCTGTATATAGTGCAAAGCTGTAAAGATGCGGTGGCCTTTGCATCAGTAGAAACTGTCCGCCGCAATGGCTCAGTGGCAAAAGCGTTGTGCTACTGACCCCAAGGTTATATTCCGGTTGTGGCGGCTGCTGTTATGATGGAAGCTAAAAGTGAAAACGTCCGTGTGTTCGAGATTTTGGTGCACGTTAACGATCCCCAGGTGGTCAAACTTAATCTGAAGCCCTCCACTAGTGCACGCCTCACAGCCCAGGTGTATCTTCAGCGCGTTAAACCCGATAATCTGATCAGTGGAAGCTGCCATTAAAGGGGCCTGCAGCACTTATCACCAACTCTTAGCAATGCACTTTGGGATAAAGTCTATGGTCCCAGCAATCTTCTCTAGCAAGAATTATGAAAATCCGTTCACTATCACTGAAACTATGCACGATTAGAAGTGATGCATAATTGTTCCCCCTCAACTTTACCCGCCGACAACGCAACGAAAGCTACGCGCTCTCTCCCAGAGAGGGGGACAGCTCGCGGCGTTTCCTTCTGCGGCCTTCGATATATCAGTGGCCGGGAATTTTTCTCCTTTTCTCTGCAATGTGGAGGGGTGTATTTACGATCTGGTGCCACAAAAAAGCACGCATAGCTGCCTGCTCACAAGCGCGCACTCGAACTGGTAGGGAATTTTTGAAGCAGTAAACGTTTGTTGTCGAGTGGTCTGGTTGAAAGGGAAGTATTGAGTTCGTCACTCAAACTCCGCGCACACTCAAAAACACAAAAGAAATGCCAAAACTGTTGTACGGGTTCAGGCAGAAAAGAGGTGGTGCACTGCAAAGAACGGTGGCAGATCATTGCAGGAAATGTGAGAATAAGCCGTGAAGTTGACCAGCAACAGCCAATAGGACAGCCACTACTGTCATGATGTAATTACAGTGGTGCCAGTTGTACATAATGAGGGAAATTGAAGAGAGCGCGGTTGGTTTTTCTGTCTTTCACAGCGATTTATGTGCTCCCCCGCGTCACATGCATGTGTAATATTTGGCGAGGTATTCCTAGCAGTGTAATTTAAACGTTGTGGCAGGTTTTTTTGCACTACAGGGTCCCTTTAAAGCAACACAAAACACGCATAAAATTACGACGCATGTGCCATAGCTTAACTGAAACATAAGCCAAACAGTGGTGAAGTAACCACAACAATGACGGTGTGTGCCTTTTTAATAGCCCGTGACAAATTCAGTTGCCTCCTCAGCTGTGGGAGTTGCATGGGTGAATGGGTTCAGTTTGCCTCTTTTGTTTACAAACATCAGGTAGGTGTACATATGTCGTGGTGGCGTTGCCGCCTGTCGCTCAATAACCAGGGATGTCCTTTTTAGGCCTTCTGAAAACATTATCTTCATTATACAGTTGAACCCCTTTATAAGAGACACGTACCGGGGAGCAGTTTCTGTCTCTTATACGAGATGTCTCTTATAAGCAGGGAACCATGTTTTCACTTACTAATCAGACCTTAGTTCAATTTGGACACCGTATCACTGAAATAAGCTCAAAAGAACGCTACAGCATGTTGCAAAAGATTCATTCTAACTTATGTTTGGCCCCCAGAATTTATGAAACAGTTCTGACTCATTGTTTGCTTCGTGACTGTATTTACAATTTTTTTTTACAACCGATTCTAAGCTTTCTTCCTTTCACTGTTTGTGGAAGAAGAATCATAGATGTTGAGTTCACAAGCCTGATGAATAGCCAGAGCGCACAGCTTGTTCCGCTGTGTGCTCAGGCTATTCATTACGCTTGCAGGACTCAACATCTGCGATGCTTCTTGATTGGGAGCTACGCGAGTGGGGAGAGCCCGCATGTGCGGTCACGTTCCAAGGGATGGCAGTAAGCTTCAACCACTTCTGTGAGTTGCATTTCCATTGGCCGGCTTCTCATTGTCATTTCATAGCTGACTGAACCACTGTGTGTTTGCTGAATTTATAATAATAGCTACTGCAGGCGTCTGTCGTTCACCTGCGTTTCCACAATGGAAGCAACTGCAATTAGTGACTAGTGGCACTGCATCGGAAATTAAAATGTCGGTTACAAGCGAGATTATTGACTAAAGTTCAAGGATGACTTGTCCCTTATAACCAACTGTCTTCTACATCCCATGTCTGTTATAAAGAGGTCAATTACGAGGAAAGATAAGGCACCAACCATGTGGGTGAATAGTGTCTCTTATACCCATTTGTCTCTACATCCATGTCTCTTATAATGAGGTTCAACTGTATGTTTGGTCGTTCTTACCAGTGTTAGCTGACCAGCCGGTACATTGATTAGGTTCATTTCTGAAACTGCAGGTAGCTCATGTTTATTCCAGCTCAGACAGTAAATGGTGCCATCAGGAGGAAATGTATGCTATAAAGGTGAGGAAAAGGGCAAGTTGAGAGTTCACAGCGCTTTCTTTCGAACTTTTACCGGTAGTTGTCGGCAGGTAGTGCAACAGGTGCAGTCGATGCAGTCACTGGCATTGTGAAGGAAAGTTTGACATCCACCAAATGCAGCCATACGGCTACAAAGGAAAGCTATACAGCTTTCTCAGAAACTTCGCAGTTGAAGAAAAATTGGTCCAGGACGAATTTTTCTTCAACTGCGAAGTTTCTGAGGAAGCTGTATAGCTTTCCTTTGTAGCCGTATGGCTGCATTTGGGTGGATGTCAAACTTTCCTTCACAGAAACTTACTCCACCTTGGTGATTTCCCCTAAATCTGGTCGATTAGTCACTGGCATTGCGTGGGTTTGTTGGGATCTGAAAACACCATGTGCGTAGCAAGCTCATTTGTGGAACAGGGCTGGGAAGGGCTACTGCATTGCTGCTAAAATTGCTAGCCATGCAGCATTAGATACGATAGGGGTGAAATTTTAAACAGCTTTCTAACAGCGATGGCATAGTGGCCAAGCAGCCGACTCCGTGCGGCGAAGCATGAAGTGGCGTGTGTGAGATTCTCACCTCCATTAACCGCAGTGCTTCTTGTAATTTCAAAGTATAGAAACACCTGTGTATGTGGTGTTTAATGCAAGCAGGCTGCAAGGAAAAAAAAAAGGAAGAAACAACTACAGGTCGTTTTGGTCTGTTAAAGCGGAGTGTGTGCGTGTGTGCGTGCGTGTGTGCATGCGTGCGTGGTATGTGTGTGTGTACAGATCTGCTAATCACCTGTTGTATTCTGTGCTCTGTCGTGTCCCGTTGGAAGTGTAATTAGCCTCAGATTTTTTATCAAAAGACGTTTTTATGTTGCTTTGCATAAGTTTTGCAAGCACTTCGCAGTAAGCCTGACTCTCTTCCCTCTGACTGCTATCCCCAGTGGTGGACTTCTTCAACCGGATAAACCTCATCTACGGCACCATCTCGGACTACTGCACCGAGGAGAGCTGTCCCAGAATGTCGGGTGGCCCAAGTACGGAGGTTTTTTCTCCTTCTTTGTGCAGGGTCTCTGACATTGCAGTGGCCATGTTAAGTTGGAGGCTGTATTGTGTTGGCTAGCCAAGCATGCAGGCCAAACCAGTGTTGGCTGATGTAACCTTTATCCCGAGTTGCCACTCTGAATAAAAAGAAAAAAAAAAAATCACACATCTCCACGCCGTGAACGATGCCGAGGGTGCGAAGAACTGGGATGCAAGTTGTGTATTGCCTGTGTGATGAGCATCATCGTCCGTGCGTGCTGATGCACTCTGAGTTTTAAATGATTTTGAAGTGCAGTAAATGCACTGTAAATGACAAGCGCCACAGGGAAAGGCAATTCGCGTCCCAGTACCAGTACCCTCGGCATCGTTCATGGCGTGGAGATGTGTGATTTTATTGGCCGGGATTGTGCTCAATTGACACGAATTATCGAGCATTAAAAGCATTAATGAATGGACAAACGTGTGTGCAGTGTATATATAGTGTTTTATTGACGGTATTGGTGGTACGTTGTGACGAGCTCCGGGTTGCGCTTCCCCGTCACGGTCGCTGCATTGTGATCGGTGAAGTGCAGAGACAGTGGCTCCTCGAGCGGGGCTAGATTGCAGTTGGCAAAGACGAGGTCTATGCACGTTCTCCTGATGGTCGTCGGTTGATTCCGGAACGCGCTTATATACGCATTGCACCGCAGCACCCTCTCGTGTAGCTCGCTGTAGTCACTGTAGTTTCAACTGCAATTGCAACTGCTCGTTTCCCACAAATTATTGTTGACAGTTTATGGCTTTTTGCTTTGTTTTTGCATTTTGTGCCCTTTGCAATTCGCGTTCTTTGCTACTGCAGTTTGCGGTGCTCTCCCCAGATGGCATGCGGATGGTACTACAGTGGGTGCCGCTCTCAATAGATGGCTTACAAAGCTGTGCGCACGGAGAACGCCAAATGACGGGGCTCAGACATCGCGAGGCCCCTACAGTGCTTCGCACTTAAAATGGCAACCATCCCACTCTTGAAGCAAAAAAGAGCTACTGGATTTAGATGTAAATCACAATGCTGGCATTGGGAACATTGCTCTGCACTGCAACAAGGGTAAGGACGATGTGCCCAGCGGCATTGTCAACTTTAAGAACCATGCTACAGCAAGGGTTGTTGCACTAAATACCTAAGGACTTGATTGAGGGCACCTTATAAATGCTTGTGAAATGCATTTGTTCATATGTTCTCTCTTGCCCTTGACTGTTTGCTCAGCCTGGCTGTTGGGATGCGAGCTGGTGCAAGTTAGTCATGTCGCTGTAGATCTAGACTTTTGAGTAACGGAGTGTTCATAATCGTTTCACTGCTACTAAACTACTACTCCCTGCAGGCAGCAGTGTATTAAATACTGTGGAAAAGGATTTAGTTAAAGACTGTGGTTCAAGTTTCCTGAACTCCCTCCTCATGCAAAAAGACAGAAGAAAAGAAAAAAACAAACCCTTCGATTTTGAAATGTGAAGTGGTTTATAACGGATAAAATCCAGAAACGGCCGCTTGTGAAAATGCTAGGTGCGTGTTGAAGCAACCCCAGCGGGTTCCATTTAATTCAGAGCTTTCCTTTATCTGTGTCCTCCACTTTGTAAACACAAAATTTGGGTGTAAAGTAGACTAAATTAAAAAAAAAAAGATGAGAAAAATTATTCTGGAGTATAAAGCCTGCAGTGTGCTTACTAGGCAGGCGCTTTCCTGAAAGCACCAGGCGAGTACTAATAAACAGATCCTTCAATTGTGGAAATTTCTGTGTGTTTTCTCAACAAGTGGACAGTTGAATAGCTGCCAGAGGTAGTTGCTTGGCAGGAGATTTAGCGCTGCTAAGCTATTGTGAAATGCGCATCAGGGGCTCTTCGAGTGTCCTAGCTTACTGGTCGCTTGTGTAGCAATTTTTACAACACGTGCTGGACATCGTGGGTTGGCCACTGGCTTTGTTTAAGGAGCAGTCAGCTTTCAGCCAGTCTTGTTTCTTTCAACCGCTCTCTAAAACCCCTTGAAAACTGCACTACGCTGTGTTTTCGCACAACACTACAGTATCCCCTGCTTATTAGATGCGACTGCATCTCATTCACTCGCCTTGTCCATGCAGCGTCGTCGGCGTTGTTGTCGTCCGCCCCTCCCCCATTCTCCTCGCCGCGCGAGCTGCGCTCTCCGCCGCTCACCCCCTCTGCACTCCGATGCCACTCTCTCGCGAGGAGCATTGGATTGGATTCGAATGGATTGGCTTGGATTTGGATTGGGTTAAAGTGGATTGTGTTGGATTGTGTTGCGTCATAGCCGCGGCACTCTCTTTCTCCGCGGTCTCCTCTCCTTCGGGCGCGCTGCGCATATAACCGGTGTGCCGCTCTCCGGCGGCCTTTCGGTTGACGGTTGCTCTCCGCTTGCGCTTGAACCCCCCTCAGCGTCGCATCACACCAGGGTTCCCGCGAAGGGAGGTGGGTGTAATTTTTTTGAGCCCCTTGTTTTGGCAGTGTCCCCTTAACAAAAACTAGCACGAGCTTCTGACTTCAAATCTGTGCAACAAAAGTGAAAAGGGATATGAACAGGCTTTTGCTAAGATGGCAGCAACTGGGTTGAAGTGAGAATGGGGCCCTGGTTTGCTTTGGGTGCTTTGTGATGTACTCTTAACGTCGCCCAAGAAATGGAGGGAAATGGGAGAAAGTAGTGACATCTTTAAATATTTATTTCTCAGCAAACAAGGCACCGTTGGCCTTTAAACAAAACCAAGAGGGATACGAATGCGCAACCTCTAAGTTAAAGCAGAAGGTTATTCAGCCTTCAGATCTTGAAGTGGTCGAAATTAATCCACTACTCAGGTAGCCCCAATGTAGCTTCGGTGCAGAAAACCCATAAGCGACTTTCGTTTTTTTTATTTTTGCAGTATAAACACAGATTACAGAGAAAAAAAATATAACGAAAGAGGCTTGAAAATGCTAGCAGTGTACTGTTTACAGAGATGCCAAAACTGTTCTCCCAGTTGAAAAAACTCCCTTCCGCCAGAAGTTGCCAACTTCCGTTGTCTTGTGTGCTGTGTCTGTTATGACTTTGACTGAATGTGTCTTTTTTGTTCTTTGTCTGGGATGTTTCGATGGTTTCTGCGAATCATTTCACGTGACTCGTGAACACGATGCTCGTCCAGTTTATCTTGTGTGGCAGTGATTTGTCTTAGATCGCCTCACCCCTGTTTCCCAGGTTCGAGTACCTCTGGGTCGATGGGCAGAAATTCAAGAAGCCTACGCCACTTCCAGCGCCCCAGTACATCTCGCACCTCATGGACTGGGTGGAGGGGCAAATAAACAACGAAGAAATCTTCCCCGTCAGTGTTGGTAAGCTGCCATCACCCTGGCAACGTTATCTATGCGTTGCTCTGCTGTTCAATCTCGAAACAAGGGCCGAGAAACCAGGGTGAGGGAAAAACACAAAGTGTGCATCTCTTTCATTCTGGTTTGTCTTTTTTTCAGTGCAATCCTACTGCACTCCTCGAAGGTGGTGTGTATTATGTGTTGCTAAAAGTGAGCGCAACTAGCAATAATGCTACATTTTAAGGCAAAATCCTCAAGTGCCCCATTCTGTGTAAAACTGCTTTTGTTGTCTGGTAGAGAAAATGACTGCTGGTGTAATGAGTAAATACAAAACGCATTCCAGTTCGTATGAGAATGGAACTCAAGGCTCCGTACTAAGAGCCTAATGCGTTACCACCATGCAACATCAGCGTGTTGCCAGTGGTGGAACAAGAGTGCTTAGTAGTGTGTGCAGTGCTGTATATTGCGTGACAGGTGAATGACAGTGCGTGAGTAAGAACAGGCACACACCAGACATGGGAACTCGGTCTCTGCGGAAGCATTCGTGTAAAGGGAGTGCTAGACCATTTTATTGTGGTATTATTAAAGCGAAGCTTTCTGTCCTTCACTGATGGCACCATTAGTTGCGCAAGACGCACGGTGGAAAAGACAACTTCGCACAGTGGGTTTCGCAAATGATGACGATGGTAAGTGAAAGCACATTGAGTGCCTCAAGAAACGAAACGTTTGCCACGGTCGTAGCCAAACCTGGGTTTCTCGCGTTATGAAGCCGACGTCTGTCCAATTGCACCATTTCGATATGGTCGAGGCAGTTTCGATTTAAGAGTTTGACTTTCACTCGGTTTGCATGGCAGAAAGCTTTGTGTTTGAACCATTTTTCTCTTGAAAAAGGGGGCTTTGTTTTTTAGCTCTTTATTGGCCTGTGGAGTAAAAGCTACCTATGGCCGGTGCCGGGTGCATTGGTTGATGCTTCTCAGTCTACAGCAGATTCTCAGGCTTTAGTCAGGACTCCACCTAAAGGGTTCTAAAATCATGGTGGCAGCAGCCAGCGGTGGTTGCATTTGCAAACAAGGAAATATTGCGAGCCCAACTTAACTTCGTGTCATTTTGTTTGTTAAGATGGTGAGAAATAATGCACTTTAACTCTTGCAAGGTAGGTACATGAACAGTGAGGTGAAGGATGTATCGTTTTATCTTTGAGTATTGACAGAGTTCCTTTTTAAATTATTGCAGTCTAAAGACTATACCTTTTGTGATGAAACTAGGGCTCTGCGTTGATGCTGCTTTTGAGAAGTCTACGTGCAGACATCGGGGTGTTATGGAGTAGGAAGTGTCTGCAACATCGTGCAGCCAAACATAGGTGGTAGATGCTTTGTCCCAAACTGTAAGAGTGGGTTTTACAACAATTGCACAGATAGAGTACAGTCATAGAGTACAGACGAAGTTGAGGGGAGTCTCGAATCATTTTGTTTAATCGAGAACTTTGGTAAATTTAGCTAGGCATTTTCTGGTCACCTAATTCGATACATTCGATTATATGCTGTAGCAGCTTCCAGCAGGTTTATGCGGCCTCGTATTTGTGAAGTGTAAATGCCCCAAAAATGAAACTGCGGCTCGCACACATGAAAAGAGACCACGAAGATTGCTACCTGAACAAGAACTGCCGCCGGGGGTCTACGAATTTATTTCTCACCAAAGAAGTCGGTGATGTTTGCTTGCATGCGCTTTCTAAGCAATGGCCAAATGGTTTTCTCCGGCAAACATCCATAGCATATCAAGGGCATCCATCACTTGATGGGAACTACCCTCAGTACGATGGCGAACGAGCAACTCAAAGCACGCCCCAAAAGATCCGACCAGCGAAGACAGAATCGGTACAGCGCCAGTGCCATCTATGACGTGCGAATGAAACTTTTTTTTTTTACCGTGGCGCCATCTGGGAAATTCAACTCAAATTACAACTCCTGTTTTGCGCCACGCAGTTTCGTAAAAGTGGGACAAAGGTGCTCCGCGATGTTATCTTTGGGGCGCCATGAATTAATTTTGAGGCATCCTCTATAAGCCGTATTTTTTGAGAAAAGGTCCGTTAAATTGGGACAGGTCATGATATTCATTTCGTTATTTCAAGTTGGTCCAAGTATTGGGCTCTATGGGCAACTGAAGGGGAGATCAGGATGTCTTCTTCAAATTGGGACTTTTGTTAAGTCGGGTTTCATAAATGGAGTTTTGACTGTATATACATTAATGGCTCGTGGATACCCTGAATGCTTCAAAACATGGCCCAGCGTTCAGGAAGACGCAGAACTAACATGAACCAAATGGTGGGAGCAGGAGGGCTGCCTGTGGTAAAAATAGGTGCTTGTTATGAGCGGCAGGGTCTCGACACACAGCATTTTTGCAAAGGCAACACAATACAGCTCCCGACTAAACACGCAAGATTCCACCAAACAAGAGTCACTTTGTAAAGGCAAGCCACTTTAACCACCACGGTGCGTTTCAAGGAAAAGCTGTCCAAACAACTTGAAAACAAGCATCCCTCTAACTTGTGCTTAAAAAAAATACCAGAGCTGTTAAGGTTCTCAAAATGCACTTGCAGGGAAAACATACCTAAAAGCTGTAACCAAAGCAAAGCAGGCCAATACCCCAAGTTCTGTGCTCCACCTGGTGTGCTTGAGTGGAAGATGTAAACATGAGCCTTCCCTGGGTTGGGGGGCTTGGGCATGCCGCCATGTAGACTGCAACCGTGCAGGAATGGCTGCAATACATAATGACCAGGCCTGTTTGGCTTTGTGAAGCCTTGAGTGGCGCCTGCATTTCACTCTGTTTCAGATGAGTGATTTTGCAAAGGGCCTTTATCCTTCTTAGCAACTTCCCACTTAGGAACTAAAGCACTAACTTGGTGTGTCTGTGTTTTGTACTGGCATCATGTTTGCATTTACGAGTATTTGTGCGTTCATGTGTGCCTGTATTCTCGCACTGGGTTGGATTGATGCGTGTTGTGAAAAAGGCTAGTCACAGTAGCAGAGCCCGTAGGAACAACTGTCGCGTGGGAAAAACTTCCCAGACTGTCGCGCGCAGCGGTGGCACGTGTAGCGGTGGCGATAATTTCTCACTTCCGCAAGTCATTTTATTTTTATTCCCCATTAGTTTTCACACTTTTCGATTTCATGAAATTTTTTATTTGCCGAAGCACTTCCTACAGTCGAATCCCGCTACAACGAAATTGACGGGACGTGCGAAAAATTTCGTTGAAGCGAAAATTCGTTGAGGCGAAATCTGCCGCAACACACCACGGAAAGGCCAGAAAAATAGCCCCGTATGCTTCCGCATCATTGGCAGCATAATACAATGTTTAGAAAAAGGAGTGACGCGCAATAACGTCATGTTTATTCGGATAACAAAGATACCAATGGTTATCTGTTCTTTCACTGCACGCGAAGAACGCGTTGCGGAGTGGGGTGAAGAAATGCAGGCGCAAAACGTATTGCTGTACAACAAGGCGTGTCCACCGAGCTGATTACTTGCACATAGCTGCTAGGCCGTGGGAAGCCCCCCTCTCACTTGTAGCAGGAGCAGTGCGGTTATCTTATCATCTGACACAGCGCGGCAGCTACTGACCTTGGCAGGTTAGACGCGCGCGCTTGCATTTAACACAACTGCGCGCTCATGACTAAGATAGGATGACTTGGCTTCAAGACCAAACACGCAAACATGATTTTTGCTCTTGGCTATGAAGAATGGTAGACGGAAAACGGCAAGGACAGCTGCTCACAACGCATACATGACGGCGCCGCGCCAGCAGCGGAGCACATTTGTGCGATTTCAACTGGATACGGATTGGCTGTAGCTCCGGCTTGGTGAACCGGGCCTGCGCCTCATGTAAAGACGGCCAGCCACATCGTTATCACCATCAAACAATGGCGTCCGCCTATGAGGTTTTTTTTTTTCTTTTTTTTTTTTTTTTTGTGGCGGTGTGGCCGCACCGCGCATGTTTTCGGTGAAACCAAGCGTCCTGAATGTATAAAAAGTTACATAAAGCTGGCGCTATGCTTATTTTATTGTAAAATAATTGTTCAAACCCAACCTAAATCATTGAAAATTTCGTTGAAGCGAAAGCAAGCCTGACAAATGGTTCGTTGTGGCGAGGACTGTGTTGCATGGACTTCTATGGCTGGCTGACGGGGAATTGGAAATATTTCGTTGAAGCGGAAATTTCGTTGAAGCGGCGTTCGTTGTAGCGGGGTTCGACTGTATTTCTAGTTTCCAGAGTTGTGGCAGGTTTCTGCTGCAGCAGCTGAGACATTGCAAGTGTTCACTTAGCGAACTTTGGATGAACAAGCTTTGCTTTGGCTGCAAAACCTTTGGGGTTACCTTGATGAGTATTAAAGGGACACTGAAGTGATTTGTAAACATTGCGGGATTACGCGCGCAAATTGTAGTCTGGAGTCCGTAGGCCATGTAACATGTTTCAAACCACTCTCGCTACGTTTACGCAACGCAAGACAAATCACTCAAAAATGCTGTCCTCCTCTCTGCATCCTCGCCATTTTCTGTGGCGTTTCATATGACGTCAACAAAAATGCCGCTTGGCATAACTGCGCCTACTGTCAGGCTCCGCCGACCTTCCGACAGAGTCAGTCGGCCCAGCGTTTAGTTCGCCGGCCGCCGACAGGTCACCAAGTTCGTTCATTTACCTGACGTCACTGCTGTTAGTTGGTGTGGCCGCCGCAACCCGCACATGGTACTTTTAAAGACGATAGTCTTCTTGGGCTACTTGAAACGCAGAAATTTTCTGTCTGTCTGTAGGTCTGTCTGTCTGTCCGTCTGTCTGTCTGTGATCGATTTAAGCCACCCCGGCTAAAGTGAAACAATGTCTGTGCAATAGTCTTATATAGTCACAGCTAAATCTACCCGTCTAAGTCCGGTGTAATGTTTCAATACCTGTCAACATTGTTGAAAAGGAAGAACAAGGACATTACGCAAATATAAGACAGCAAATTAATACAGAGTGATGTTTGCAGTGTTCCTTTATAAAAAAATCATACATGCTTGACTTTGGCAAAATTAAATACTTTCATCAACTCCAGAAAAAAATTCACTTCACTGTTGCCTGCTGTCACCCGCGCCACTATAGCTTCTTGCGGCATTTTAAGGAATCAACCGGCAACAGTTACGATAGGTTCCACTTGATAGGTTCCACGTTCTGCTTGCAACACACGCGGAGTAGGGAAACCGCCGTTTCTATAAACGTTGAAGTAGGGCGCCCTCGATTCACGCGTGTCTGCGCCGTACGGCAGCGTTGGCATCGACAGACACCCGTTTGGAGCAGCAGAACGCGGGAAATTTAAAATGATTTAAGCAACCTTTGGCGTCTGTACCTTGGGAAGAGCGCGAGCAAGAGGACAACATAAGAGGTGAGCGGGACAGCGAAGGGAGGCATTTACTTGGGCAAAAGTCGATAAAGCTATCGTCTTTTGACGACATTTGCAACGAAAGAAGCAGATACGCGTCCAATTTTTTTTCTTCTTTCAGGCTTTATAAATGAGTACTGCCTTAAAGCCCGACAAACAATGAAAAGTGTGTTATTTGAGCAAGTCTAGGCAGTGAAAGCAAAAACAGGAGCTTGACAAATTCACTTTAGTGTCCCTTTAAGAGGTGCCGACAGCAGTGGAGAATGAGACACAATTCGGCACAGCTTCAAGTACTGCTCACTCTATTAGTGGTCAGTGATTTTAAATACCAAGCTTTCTTTTTGGCTCTTTTTTGCGATCCTATCTTGGCTTTTCTTGTCTAGTCTTGCCTTGGCTTGTCTTTCAACTCCCGCTGCCACTCTTACTCTTTCAGACGTCCGGTTCCCGAGGACCTTTGTGCCCACCTGCAAGAAGATCCTGGCCCGGCTTTTTCCGGTTTTTGTGCACGTCTACATCCACCATTTTGACAGGCTCGTCGCCATTGGAGCGGTACGTCCACGTACAGCACACGCTTGTGGTCGTGTAATGGGCCGTTTGCTTTTTGTGAAAGGTTGTGTAGTTTAGGGATGGAAGCAAAGTACAAAAACTGTGGTCTGGTTGAGATTTCGACAGCTGTTTTCACAGTGGACTGATGTACTCTGTGTGATGGTGCTATAATCAGAACAACAAAGGCCTAGCGTGTTCAGTGGTACCGTAGCTGCATTCTGTTGCTATTGTAATGCCAAGCTGCTTCACTTGCTTGTGTTCGCACCTCTCATAACAAAGAAATGAAGGGAGCAATATGTGTTACCACGCTTTTTCTGAACAGTCAAGGCATCGTTTCTTGCCGAAACACTGAGTGGTTCTCAGAGAGAGAAACTTTTTGGTTGGATCAGGGTGTCAAGTTGTCTTTAGTGACCCTTTGTAGGGACCTTTAAGCAGGTAAGGTATCACCTCACCAGGTTGAAATCTAAAATGTGTGGGCCTTGTCTTTTTTTGGGGATTTTCATGCGCGTTTTTACGCGGAAGGCACATTCAAAAGTGTGGCGTTTGATGCGCCATCCCATTCACCAATTCAGTGTTTGAACTGTGATGACACATTTGCAAGAGTATAGGGTGAAATTAATGGTTTACAAGCATATGTGACGCGTACAAGCTGGACGTGAACAAACACAGGACCCGTTTACCAAAAACATCAATAAGTTTAAAAGGATTCCAAAGGAAAGCTTTACAGTATATATGTTCTAAGTTTCATCCGACTGATTCACCTTCTGGTATGGTTAGATTTAATGGCATTGAGCTGCTTGAGAATTTGGAGTTGATTTCCTTTTACTCCTTGTGCGCTGCCAGACAGCGTTAAACCCAACCATGGAGTAAGATTAAAAAGAGTGCCGGTTTTGGCCGAGAGAAAATTATTTGCGTGGGCTGATAATGCCTCTGCAGTGACTGGCGCGCCCAGCTTTCACTTTGCTCTCTTCTTCCTTCGCGCTCTCTTTTGTCGTCGTGCCTTTGTACGTTCCTCTCCCCTGCGGCTTGTTTCCTTTTGCCACGACATCTGTCTTCAAACATGTCAAGCTGTGCGCACAATCTCAAGACACGTGTACGCATGCGGAATTGAAATCACGGTGCCCAGCCGCATTGAGCGGCGGGGGTGATCGCATACCACCAGATATGTGACGATTGCTTACTCTCTGTCAGCGAGCGTTTCGGGGGACATAGTCAAAGCTGGCTGAAAAGTAGCGATCTAACCCAGCAGGTCTAAGATGCAATCCTACGGCGGCAATTTTGGAAACACCAAACAATAAATGAGCAGGAGTAACATTGCACACCACAACGGATTATTGTTGGGATTATTGTTGGGATTATTGTACCTTCAGGCGCCTGCCTTAAAAATATTGACGTTAAATAGCCTAAAATCATATTTTAAAATGCCTCAGGGGCCACGAAATGCCTCATATTGGACAAAATTTGTTTCGAATTCCCCGCGTGTTGTGGGCGAGGCAGCTGACCGATCGCCGCCATCTTGGCCTTGTTTTGAAGCTTGTTTCTTAGTGTGCATTTTGCGACATCTCAAAATGGCATCGCTTGAGTTGGACAACCGCCCTTGCCAGTTTTCCAAAGGAGCCTTCCGGCCGCCGATTGGCTGGAGCGCGCACTCAGTTTGAGTTCACCGCCTGACGCTTCCCATTGGTCGGTGCAACTGCTACGTCAGTTTCTTTTTCTTTTTTTTTTTTCTTTTTACATTTGCCATTATGGCGCCTGCTATGCATGTCTGGAGTCTGCTGTTCTGCACAGCGCTTGTTTAAAGCAATTTTGCTAGATATTTTTTTGTGGTGTCTTTGGGTTCTTCCATCGCACACTTCTGTGACTGATGCTAGGAGACGTGCGTTTGAAAAAGACGACCGTATGGGAAGCGAAAGCATTGTCCGCCTAACCGAAGGTCGTGTGATTTGACTTCGGGCCACTCAACTCGGCCGGATGAAAATTGTTTGCCACCTCGTATTGCGTCGCCTGTCCCATTGCCTGACCAACTACCTCTGAAGTCCCAACATGGTCCAAGCACGTCTTGGCGATTGACAGAAGGTATTACATGGCAGAAGAGATCGCCGCACGTACGGAACACACAGATGAGATACAGCGCAGCATGGAGGCCAAGTCAGCAACGCAGTGAAAATTCAACCTCCTTGGAGTGGATCTCGAGCACCTGGATGAAGAAATCGTCACAGATTTTGTCTTAATGGACACGGCAATGCTGAGAGAGCTTTTTGTGCACGTCAAGTGTGGCAAGTGCGGGCTGGCGGCGCCGGATTTGAGGAAGGCTGACAAGCAGTACGGACTCGCCGTGAAGCTCGAGGTGACGTGCTCAGTTTGCGCACATCGTGCAGAGCGTTTTTCGTCATCAGGGACCGAAGGATCTGGCAAAATCACTCCTTTTGAGGTGAACTTAAGGGCTTTGAAAAGTATGTAAAGCATCGGAAAGGGGGTGACTGCCCTGTCGGATTTCTGTGCTGGGATGAACTTGTCCCGCAGAGGCCCATACCACAAGACGTTCCAAGTGCATTGAGAAAAGTGGCTCAGGTTTGCGAGGACACTGCAGCAGCCTCTGAAGCTGATAGTGTGTGTGTTGTCAAGGGCTTGTACAGGGACTTTGCTCAGCCACCAAACAACATTGATGTGATGGTTTATGGCACATGAATGACCAGGGGACGGTCGTAACCCATTGGGGTGGGCTGCATCATCGAAGTGTACACCGGCTTGGTGATTGATCATGTAGTCCTCTCAAACTTTTGCCTCGATTTGTGCCGTCGGACCCAAACCTTCAGGTGAGGGCTACGAAGATTGGCTGGCGGAGGACAAGTGCCAGCGAAACATTTTTGCACGTTTGTCTTTCAGCTACATTTTTTTCCCAAAAGGCTCTTTTCAGGGCCAACACTGCGATGCATTTGTGGAGAACGCACTGCGCAGTGTCCCACCCCTGTATTCTCTTAAACTTCCAGCACAAAAACAGCGAATAAAATAGCCTCACCAAAGAACAAAAAAATAGGGCATCTTCTGCCGTACCCAATATTCTGGGTACCAAAGGGCACTGTAATGAATGATGGCAGTTTACAAAGGTCTGTTGCAGTTTTCACGATGCCAGGGAGACGGTGCCAGATTTCACAACACCAGCAAGACGCCAACCGATTTGAAGTCGATAAACTTTGCCGAATTCCTGATGGTGTCCGTTACTTGGCCGCTGGTATCTTCAGTTGTAGTTGACATTTTTGGAATCCAAGGACAGTTTTGAAAATGGGAAGAACATGTCTTTGCTACTGAGAAATATTGCACACTACTGACAGTTCATCCCATAGGACATGGCCAAACTTCAAATGGACTTCTCTCAGTTTCATATTTTTGGTCACTTCCCTCAGCCTTGCGCAGCTTTTTGGAAACTTCTTTTTGCTTCATAAGGTCAATCTTGGTACTGTTTTTTTCAGTACAACCTGAGGCACCCAATGACATTCTTATTTTTTCTGTTTAGGCTATGCATAAGTAATGACTTGCAGTATTTTAATGAGCCAAAATATTGAATACTGCCGTCTTTTATACTTGACCTATAGATGGTATTCGTTGAAAAGTTTAGCGGTCAATTTCTTCGCTTGACAACACTGGAAACGGCCACAGACATGGCCGATGCGCCACGGACATGGACAAGCACCGCCATCCCGCGGAGCCCGACGTAACGAGTGACGGCGCACTCACACGGTCGCATGGAGGAGAAGAGGGGTGCCTGATCTGGGGGCCGTGCGCACAACATCGCCTAGCAACAGAAGCTTGGCCACAGATATGGCGGCGCACTCGCATGGTTGCCTGCATGCATTCCACGCCATTGAATACCGGCCATATTTTTGGGATGCCATGACTTTAGCGAAAAACTAAGACTGTCATTGGGTATGGAAACTCTTTGGCTATCGATTCATGTAATTAAAACCTGCAAAATGTAATGTGAAAGTTCATTAAACAGGGGTGAGACAGCTGTGCATATTGCGCATATTTGATACAAATTTGTTTTTCTGCGCCAGGCTGCTCCAAAAGCTTGAAAATTGGTAAAATTGCGCCAAACTGCTCCAAAACAGTCTGAGAGCCAACAATTTTAACGCTCCTATCAGTTTCAGTGGCGAAAAATTGCTTACTGACTGCATAATTTTCCATTACCCCCAGGGTGATGCTGTTTGTAAAAATTGATTGATCATTCAATAAAAAAAAACTGCATAAAATGGTCCCCGAAATAGTTTTTTCGGAAGTCACAAAGTCGGGTTGCACATGTTATATTCTGTACGTTTTTAAAGCTTTCCCATCGAAAATCATTGCAAAGTCCTGTATAAAAATGCTAATGTTTACTGAGGCGACAAAACTTGTTCAAGGTAACTCTTTCCTTACCGCCAGGGAAAGAACCGTTTTCATAAGGTGCAGGAAATTTTTTTTTATTGTTATATAAAAATTTTTTCATGTTTATTGTAATGTACCAAAATGTAGACAAATAAATGCGCTTTTTAATGATATAAGTATAAAACGTGTGTGCAACACAATAGCAGACAAAAAATCCCAAACAACAAAATTTTTGCAACTACCGCAAATATTTTTTGGAAAAGTGAGCGTGGGGGGCACAAATAAGTCAGTAAAAAAATTTCAAGATATATGTTTTGTGGCATGTTTATATGGCTAACTATCCTAAAAGTTTCAACAGTACACGTAAAAAATTGTTAGCACAGCAAAAAAAAAGTTAGCACTCGTCGCGCCATGCCCAGATCGACCCCCGGTCTCCGTCTTGGACAAAACTTCACGCGTTGTGCAGCAGGAGGTATCGAATCGCGCCCATAGGACGTAGAGACCCTGCGGATAGAGATAATAATGGTGACAACACGCTCGGTCCCCTCGCAGGCGCTCAAAAACGCGATAAATCCCGAAAAAAATAGTCACCGTCCAGCTGACGAAGACGTTCCACGTTGATTGAGGGCTTCATCGCTGTCGGTGCTAAACTCTGATGATAGGGAATCTTCTTCAGGGCCACTGCTACCACTTTCATCAGAAAAATTGACTGTAGCAACGCTAGAATTGCGAGAAACACGACTCCTTTCAGACCCGGCGCCCGACGACGACGCCGTGGCTGCCGCTGTCGCTAGGCACTTGATTATCTTCCCAGCAAGGTCAAAAATCACCGGGTCTTCGGAAACCAAAACCGAAACTGACACGGGTTGTGTGCTTCCTGAGCTTCATTTTAGATGGCGCCTCACGTCCATGGAGCGCGGTGGGGCGCGGGAATTTCAACTTGAATCCATCGATCAAATTGATCGAAATTGAATAGGTGTGGTAAGGAAAGAGTTAATGACAAAACGGCAATTTTCTGAGCGCCGTATCTCCGGAACGACATTACGTACGTATACGGGGCGCCGCCATCTTGTTATGGTGAAGATCGGAAAACATGGCCAGCAGGCGAAGCAGTTGCTCGTAGTTGAGGCTAGTTCACTCTAGTTCAGGCAGACCACTCTTTACAGATTTCTATGGTGCTTTTGGTTATGGGTGTGGCTAGGTTTACATTTAGTTGTTTGATCTGTTACGGGAAGTTGCGCCACTTGAAAGGGGGAGTTCATAACAAAACGGGGTGCCCGCGAATTCGCCGCGTTTCGTGTGAGGCGAGGTGCACGCTTGAAGTGAAATTTTGGACTCATTGCGTTGTTATAAAACGCGGAGTTATTGCTGCCTTTGACAGCGAGCTTGCGAGCGGTGGGAATGGGACGGTCGACTCTTCAAAAGGGGCGGCGCAGGCTACATGGCCGCAAAATGTGCAAGCAGTGTCCGATAGCGGGACGGGCTATTATTGCACGCTAGTAATAATGGTTCATCTATCTGAAGTGAAATTTAAGGTTAAAAGGCAGGTGGCTAAACATATCAACTTTACTCAAATTGCGATCGATCATAGTGAACATGCACCTTGGTGTTTGAAATGGGAAAGTTGGTGGGGTGCGACGACTGTCACCTCGCTTTGAGCAACTTTTGCCGTGGCTCAACACTACTTGTGTGTAAAGCCCAGTCTGGGATCACAAAAATAATAATTTCGGCATTCCCATTAAAATAAAAATGCCTTACGATTGCTTAGTTTTTCAGTTCGATATTTTCAACGGAACGATATTTTCAACGGAACTCCATGCTATGTATACATAGAGCCTAAGAATTTAAAAATGGTTTGTAAAAAGGTAGTGCATTTGGTACCTCGTGATACTCTGGCCAAAAAACTTTATTAAGAGGCTGTTTCAGTGTTATATACATTCAAAACCAATTAAAAAGTACTGTTTCCCCTTCGAGTTGCCAAAAATTTGATTTTTTGGGCACCTAAGGTGACATAATAAATGTCGTTAACTGCTTCAAACCAAGGTTCTTCTGCTCCAGAATCGAGATTTCGCTGCTCCAAAAACTGCTCCCAAACTTGATTCAGCTGTCTCGCCCCTAATTAAAGCTGTGTAAGACATTACCTAATTACAGTTACGACTGTATGATAACTTTCAAACTAACAGCACTAGCTGAAATATAATCGCATATTACAAATCTATAGAGAAAAACACATTGGTGTGCAAATTTCTATAAGTTTCTACCCATAAATAAAAATGTTAGTTTTAAGACCTCCCTCCCCCCTTAAATTGTCCTTTTTTCTGCAAACGGTGGAGGAATAAAATCGTTGAAAAGAGGCAGTAGAAGGAATTTTGGTGTTTTCCTTTCTAAGTGTCTTGTTGTGGCTATGCAAACCTGTTCTGAAATGTGTTTAATTTTTTCTCCTACTGGAGTGGCTGCACCTGTTCTTTTCGTTTGTATTGGCCAGGAGATCGTCCGGCGCCGCTTAAAGGAGCACTGACACGAAAATTTCATGTTCCACTTTTATTGTTTTTATCGATGCTTAATGGTCTGGCGAACCCGAAACAGCCCTTCAAATACTTCAGCGCGCGATAGTTAATTACATTGAACGGCCTGAAAATCGTTTGTTTCAAATTCCCGCGCTTTCATCCCGAACGGCGCATATGACAGACTCCCGGACAGACGTCACCGGTGCCCGCTTGAGAGGGTGTTGCGCCCGCTCGCCGCTCGTGGGGTCGCGCGCGTGAAGGGACGTCACGAGTTTTTGACGAGCGCTGTCGCGTCACTTCTTTTCCGCTCTTGGATTGACGTCACGCTGATGTCCATTTGCTGAGTGCCGCTTCGCGCGCTGCTCCGTCGGCGCGATAAATGAGATCCAATTGAACTACATTCTTCGCGTCGCAGGCCGGTCATATTTCAGCCAGGGTATTATGTTGAGTGAAGGAAGCGAACTGTGCAATAATATTAACGCCGAAAATTGGTGTCAGTGCTCCTTTAAGTTAGGGGGCGCCACGGTCAAATTTCTATAAAGGGGAAACAAAAGACAAAAATACATGGGTTTCTATAGGGCACTGGTTGGTCAAACAAGATTCATTTAATGTACGGGGAAATTATGCGCAGTGGGGCAGTTGAAATCAACGAAATACACATCAGGCATTAGCCTGCAATGCTTTCCGCAGGCGGAAACCTAACGCAAGCTCTCGATATCAAAGCTGAAATTTTGAAGTAATGTTGGACTCGGTCTGTAGTAAACTTCAGCGCAGAGTGTTTCAGGCACATCTCAGACGGAAATGAAAATAACAGCGCAGAAATCACCACAGACACGAAAAGCCGACCCAAAAGGCTTTGCAATCATTCGCGGCAGTGAGAAGACAGTGGCTTTTTTAAAAGAACAGCTGTTCCATTGGACGGTGAACACGACAAGCCGCCGAAAGTTGCATGTTTTTCGATAATTCCCATTGAACGTTCCGCCTTACCGGGCACAAAAGAAGTTTTGCTCTAAGTCACTTTTGATGAACCCTGTGTGTTCGTAGTAAGTTTCATACCTACGAATTGAGTCGCGTGTCAGTGCGGCAATTTATAAGGCCCCGCTTGCGAAGACGATTGATACCCCACACTCCACGCTACGCCGAAATGAAACTTGAACACGCCAAAAAGCAACCTTCACTTCAAAACAAGGGCCGCGAGAGTGGTCTAAAAGCGCGTTCATTTTATTAAACACGCGTACAAGTAACATCAGCGCCGGTCACCTGCAACGCTCACGCCGCAGGCCACTGTTAAAACAAGCTGATGTTTCCAAGATGAAAGCGCTGATGAAGAAATGCCAGGATGCGGCTCCGCGAACGAGAAAAAAAAAAAAAAAGAAGAGCACAGCACAATAACACAGAACGATTTCTTTTCAATTTTTCACCTGTTGCGCAAGTCAGGACCGCGGTACTTACAGGTAGCAACGCAAAACACGCTCCTTGCGCGGACGACCCGTAATCCGGACAAAATAGGCTGCGCTACATGTACCACACACTGTTGTGTGAGTCGGTATCCAATGGTCATTAGACGTCGTCGCACGGAGAGCCGGCAGCGCATATCAGACGGGCGAGCTGACACGCAGACAGTGATGGAATAAGCACAGGTAATTGAAGGCAAACCACGAGATGTACACAGTTTCACAACTCCATGGGACACACTGCACACCGACACAGACGAGCTAACTCAACGAGCGATAAGCGCCGATTTCTCGCGCAGCCTTACCACATCGAGGAAACCAGTACGTTTGAAACAGAAGCTGTCGCCGCGACACGAACACTCATTGGTCTAAACAATCACGCGACCTGTGGCTGTCTGCAAATAAATGCCTACAAAGAAAGACAAGTTGACGTTGAGGCAGACGATACGGAGGGGGAATCTGGCCGCCACCTCCACCACCCCCCTCTATTCTTTCCCCAGCACTCTGCGCTTATTGGGTGGTCGGAATCAATACAAACACACAAAAATGCGGGAGGTCACTGCTCTTTTTGTTCCCCTCTCCTGAACGACAGCGTGCGAAGAAAGCGCGGGCAGCCGTTAGGGCAGTTCGGTGGCTCTTGCATCCGCACGCGATTAGCGAACTTAGCGGAGGTTTTCATGCGAAGATAACTAGGTCAGTGTTGCGCGTATTTGCACGTGTATAGCGTGTGAAAGCCTGTGAAGGTATTATAACTCTACCGCCTTCAGCGTCTACTGTGTGGAATGATGTTCAGTGGGGGAGACAAATATTTGCACCTGTCGGGCGACCAGTACACCGACGCGAATGCAGTTTCTTACCAAACTGGAATTTCATTCGAACGCCGAGAACTAAACAAAGTTGGAGACTTCGCTCCTCTGTTTCTTCTTTTAGTAACTTTTCTCGTGCAACAGTTGTACGGATTCTCATAGCCATGGTAAGAATGACTGAGTGCGGCAGCTCTCGTAGAGGGACGGCTGAATATTAGGTAAGTTGGGTGGACAAAACGCTGTAAAACAGCGAGCAAAACCTTTTCGGGAAATGTGTACAGTTTGAGTAATTCTTTCAGACCAACATATACTCGAAAGTGCTCCCTAGAATTGGATAAATGGGTAAATATCGTTCTCCTGAAATATACAGAACGACTTCAGCCATGTGAAAAAGCCTGTGTCATCTGCTTTGTTTCCCCTCTGTTCAGTTTCTCGTTGGCGCCGCTAGGGGCGCCACTCTAAAATCTCTTCCCCAATCGCGCCCACCTGCTTGAACCTGTGAAATGGTCCGCAGTATGAAATGAATGAAATAAAGTGAGAAGGTCAGTATTTACGGTGAAACAGGTGACAATAAGAAGAGCTGTAAGACCCTCGGGCTTTAGATGTGCAAGTAGTTGAAATAAAATGAAAAACAACGCGAGCAAGTATGATGGCACGGCAGTGGTGTTGAAAATGACCACAAAGAGTGTGTGGTGTTCTCCTACGAGCAGTAGAGGCAAACTAGTACCCCAGGCTTCCACCAAATAGTAGTTAAAAAAATTGCGTCGCCTAAACTGTGCAGCCACAAATAAGAGTAGAACAAATGAACTTCATGGTCTCCTAATGAGAATTAGTAAAACTGAGCGTCTCTGAGATATCATGCGGAACGATACCTTCATTTTTGTGCCTTTGTAATTGCTCTGATTGACGTAAATTGCATTTTGACATTTATTTCTAAAGGCTGTGATTGATAAAAGTGGCCTTTCTATGTTTTTTTTAAGCAGGCATTGGGGACAGTCTGCTGAAACAGGCTACAAAAATACGTGCTGGTGTCTCATCATGGGCTGTTGATGTTGCCCACAAGGCCACAGGCGATAAAATGATATTTTCTGTCAAAAAAAAAAAAGAGATTGCCAGGGTTGGTAGTGCAACACCATGTGCGCTTAACTGGACTGAAAGGTAACGGCAACTTTTTTGACCACCGTCTATCTTGTGGTTGTTGCTTTGCCCACAGGAGGCCCACGTGAATACGTGTTACAAGCACTTCTACTACTTCATCACGGAGTTTGACTTAGTGAGCCAGAAGGAGCTGGAGCCTCTGGTGAGCCACCTCTTTTTTTTTTTGGCCTTTTAGAATGGCTATGTTGGACAGGTTAAGTAGCCGTAGATCCTTCGGTGGACTGTACTCAGGATGGTATGCTTGAGCAAATATCCCGAATGGGGGGAAGAAAATGATAAAAAACTCATGTGTGACAAGAGTCATGTTGCATGAGAGTCATGTTGCACGGCCATTTTGGTTTTTTTTTAGAGATGCAGCAGACTTCAGGAGGCAAAAAACTGTGATCACATACTTTGTAATCACATAATTTGTCTGTGGCTCTTTATAATGTTCTCATTGGATTGCTAAGTGAGGGAAAGAGCTGGAACTTATAAAACATGGCAATGCCAATAAAGGGTGCGGTGCTAATAGAACATTGACTTCCTTGTGTCCAACAATAGAGAAAGTGGGGAGTTACGGTCAGACACTGCTGGAATCAAATCCGGTTCAAAACAGTCAAAATATGGTAAGATGCTCACTAAGTCTACACATTTAGGTTACAACGCTAGCAGGGAAAGCAATCTCAAGGCAGCAAAGGATGGTAGCCATAAAGCAACATCGGGGTAGTCAGTGCTTAGCAGTGAAATGGAAGTGAACTCGATTATAAAACAATGTTGAGTCACGTATAGTTTTATTGTTGTTAGACAGGTCAGTTAAAAATGCTCTAGCCTGTGGAAGCAAGGCTGAGTGAAATGCTGAGGTCTTGCTGAAGATATTCATCCCGTCGAAATAATAATGCAACTGCATAACTATATAAGGGTAGTCTGCTGGGCGTCCTGTTGGTACTGTATTACTAAAAATAATTGCGCAACAAAAGGGGGAGACAGGGACGAAGTGAAGACGGACGCACACAGATGGAAAGATGGCGCCGTGTGTGTCCGTCTTCCCTTTGTCCGTGGTTCCCCCTTTTGTTGCGCAATTATTTTTAGTAGTGGAGAACTATGGCTGCTTGCAAGGTTTCTCAGAGGGCAATGGGTTAAAGGGACACTGAAGTGAATTTGTCAAGCTCCCGTTTTTGCTTGCACTGCGTAGACTGGCTCAAATTAGCACACTTTTCATCGTTTATCTGGTTGACAAATCGGTAATTATTTTACAAAGCGCGAAAGAAGAAAAATTACCATGCGCGGTTTGCGGCGGCCGCACCAACTAAGGCTGTGACGTTGGGAGGAGGGCGCCGTGATTGGACGATGCCCAAGGTTAGCAATCACACAAGTTTCGGTTTCGGTTTCGGTTCTGTAAAACATAACCAATGGCTTTGTTGGATGGGCATTCTCAATATCTCAGTAATCATCGTACCGCGCTTCTGCCATGTTGTCGGCTGTAAAATGCACAAGATAAGCCTCCCAGGACGGCTTGTAGTCGTAGCATTCACTAGCCGAGACCTACGCAGTGCATGAACGCCCTCCGCGTACCCGCAGACGCCCAAATGTCATGCGCTTTTCCCCCATATTTGGAGCTTGCCTCCCTCATGCCTGTATCGTAAAAAGCGTGTTCGCACCAGGCCAAGGGTCTGTTCATACTGCCTGCAAGTAGTCCGGTGCTTATGGCAACAGCACGCCAACGAGAACTCGCTAGCGCGCCAGTGCCAGCCTGCGCGCGTTTTGTGAACTAGTTCGTGTAGCCATGAACGTTGCGGCCCAAAAAAAGGTGAACTCAATATAGAAAACATCGGCGGAAAACAAAAAAGTTACTTACAAAAAAAAAAGCACGTACCCGCGGGGATTCGAACTCGTGACTTGCAGAACATTTGCGGTGAACTCCTAGCGCCCCAGACCGATAGGCCACAAAGCGGGACGCGAAAGCCTTGCTAATATACGGTATATATTGTACAACCGGTTTACACTTTTATTTAGTTTTGGCATTTCAAGCCGCTTAGGTGACATATTGTTGTACTGCGATCGTGCAGTAAGCGTCGCCCGAGTTTCCACAGTAGCTCACGTCTAGCAATTGCATTTCGTAGACGGAAAAAAGCGTTCGCAGATGCGTAGTCGTGCTGCTGACCGCTGTGCTTGTTCGCCCAGCGCAAAAAGTGCTTCCCGCGCCCTAGTTTTACGCTGTACGGTAAAAATATCAGTTGGTTTTATTTGCTTAGTACCTATATTGACTTCGCTGACTCTTCTCCCGCCTTCAAGAGGCCTTATATTTTCCTACTGGCGTACCAGTCAGCGAAGCGTCGCATGTGCAGCGCTTGTGTGAAGCGACCTTGACTTGGAGCTAGATACAGTGTACAAACAAACCAAGTAAGAAAGGCACATTCTTCCATTCACAAACGTGTCCTGGCTTCGTTTCAACTAAGCGAACGAATTGCGACCAAGCAATTTTTTTTTTAACCTCCTTGATTGCGACGACCCGCCGGCGGCCGGCGGACGAAACGCTGGGCCGACTGACTCTGTCGGCCGGGGAGCCGTGCAGTAGCGCAGCCGTGGCGCAGCCAATTGCCAGCTCATCCCCTCCTGACGTCACACGAAAACGCCACAGAAAATGGGCGAGCGTAAAGAGAGGAGGACAGCGTTTTCGAATTAGTTTTTCTACTAAATAAAATCGCGTAAACGCGCCTAGAGTGGTCGAAACATGGCCTGGGGACTCCGGACTACAATTTGCGCTAGTAATCCCGCAATGTTTACATATCACTTCAGTGTCCCTTTAACTCTTTCGTTACGGCGGAAAAACGGCCGATTTTAAGTGATTCCACAAAACGTTTTTTTTCTCTTGAGCTACTGGACACACGTAGCCTTACTATGCATGAAATTGTAGCTTATAGATTGCTCTTCCAAACACAAAGCAGCAGTTTTGTTAAAGGTACAATAACTTACAGTTTATTCGTCAAGTAATCAGAAAAAAGCCCCCAAGAAAAGTATACGAAAAACACAAATCGGCACTTTTACCGAGGCTAAAAATTATTTCAGGTATTTTAAGATATACAAATTGTTCCTACGTTCCTTGGCTATGATTCAATATATAACTCAACAGTGTACACCAAATTTTGGCTTTTTGAGGGCCCGTCAACCTAGCGCAACTGACGGCTGTGCCACGCCGGAAGGGCACTCAAGGGTGAGTGAGTCTCTGTAAAACGTGCAACCAAGTACCGTACTTACCCGATTCTAACGCGCACTTTTTTTCCTGAAAAATAGGTCGAAAAATCGCATGCATCGGATACGAAACCGAAACCGAAACAGCGGAAAGTTCGTCCCACCCATCGCCATCGCCATGTCAAGATTGCACCAAAGCTTTTAGAAATGATTTTTCGGACGCAGGAAGCATAGGCGCCTAGGCTTTTCTATCGGCGTTCTCACAAATCGTCAAATCGTTCCACTTGTGCGCTTGATAACAGCAATGGCAGCAGCGGCTCTCACGCGTTCGAAACGAGCGGTCGGCTGAAGCGTGCGCCTCTGAAGAAGCTCGCGGGATGGGCGTGTGAGGCGTGGGCCACGATCCCATCGACCATGGTTGAACGTTAGTTCAGAAGTGTGGCATCGCGAACGTGCTTGGCGGCACCGAGGACGAGATGTTGTGGTCAACGGAGAGCGACGAGGAGTGAGATGAGTGAGATTACTTCGGGAAATAAATCACCCGTTTCTCTCGCATTCGTTTTTCTTGTTCACACAGTTCAGTTCGCGTTACAATCGGAGGTGCAAGTTTTTTAGTTTTTTTGTCAGGAAAATCGGGTGCGCGTTAGAATGGGGTAATTACGGTATACTCTTTTGTGTCCTCGCACAAAATTCTTATCAGTTCGGTGGTAAAAACAAGAAAAAAAAATCGAGCGCTCTCGACAAGCGTCGCACCTGAACCCTGCAGCGCTAATCTGACACGAGCGCCAGGTTATCTTGAAGGTGATAGCGCGATACAGCGCGGTGCATTTGGCAAAATATCCCGGCCGTACGTTCTCGAGACCCTAAACACAAACTCAAAACCGCAGTCGCCAGATAAGAAGCACGTTTTGTTTATAAATACAGCGCGGAGTCACAACGAAATTACCTGCCAGCGCTTGTTGAAGTGCGGGGCACCTGAACCGGAGCTTCATCGTCCTAACTGAAATCTGAAGATCCCACATCATTGCTTGACCCCTCACTGCTGCTGGAAATAGAAAAATCGACAGCAGGAGCTGCCGAAACGCTTGCTACAGCAGTCCGACTGTGCGGAGCGCGGCGCGAACCCGACGCCATTTTTCCTCCTCCTCCCCTCCCCCTTCGGTTCAAATTTCTCTTGCTACGCCGCCACCACACGAGACACATAAACAAACGAAACCGAAATTGAAAGAGAAGTTGCCAATGAACACACCAGATGGCGATAGTTGTCTGTGGAGCGCGGGTTTCAGATTTTGCGGGAGATTTAAAATCATCGGACGCCGGCTTCCGATTGCCTATGGCGCCGTCGTGAAAGAGTTAAGTTGAGAAGTGTGCATTTCTATGGGCCGCACGCTGAGAGCTGTGGACAGAACAGTGATCATCGGACGAATCAAGTGAATTTACAATTTTTGCTTTGTGCCGATGCAGCAGTTGTATTCTCGTGACACTAAGTTTGTCGCTGTGTTCCGAATCGCTTGGAGCGTTGTCCTGCAGGCGTAACGAGCTGTTTGTTTTATTTGATGCAGACGGAGATGACGAGGAAGGTCTGTAAGGACGTCGTGATCCTGAGCCCTCGTCACAGATGAGACGCCGCGGCAGCCGCACCACTGTAATGCTCGTCGTGACGTCCACTGTCGATGCATCCTGTTCCGTCTTCGTCCGTCACATTGTTGTTGCGTCCCCCTGTTTTCGCCCCTGTAGGGGGCTCCGCCGATCGTGGATACTACTATGCCGCCGACTGTAGCAGAACGGAAACTTCTAGTCTTGCTGGCAGGGGCACTACTAACCATTGCAACTCGCACGAACTGGCGGATTCCTGAGTGCTCTTGCCCAAAGCAATGCTTGTCTTCGCTGCATGCCTTGATTATGCACTAGAGATTTATTAGGCTACTGCCTTTTTATATACACGCTGCTTTGCCTTGCTCTGTGAATAGCATGCTTTAAAACTTTCCTTGTTATTATTTTTAAAAATCTTTAGGGCGACTTTTTATCTTTTGAACTGCAGTGTACGAAGTTAGAAGGCCGGAGGGGCACCTGCTTTTTGGGGTATCTGAGCCTTCGAACCTATGTCTTAAAGATGCTGCTTTGGAAATGTTAGGTTTTCTTACACTTCTTTTAAAGATCTTATAGTATTTACTGTTTAGCCACTCTCACACTTTGGCACGAAGTGCACATTGAACAAGTTAACGTTACGTCCAATAAGTGAAGTTTTAAAGACAAGCTTTCTTTTTTTTTTTTTTTTTTTTACTACGAGTTATTTTTTGTACGGGCTTTTTAATCCTTTCAAAAGGGGCAGCATTTTGTTTAGGGTGGACTATTGACAAACGAGAAGTTTTGTTTGACCTTGAAAGCTCCATAAATACTTTCGCAGACGTTTATTAGATAACAGAGCTTGTTGCTTTGCTTGCATAGAGGCTCATTGTCAGAAATACTATCTGTGGCGTGTTAAAAATGCAATGTCAGTGCCATTCTGTTCACTGCGTCCTTTTTTGGGTAGATGAGCAGTGCAGTGTTTTGACGTACAAAAGAGACTGCGTTAATGTGAGTATCTCGCATGTCTTTGATGTCGTTTTTTTTTTAATGTTTTTTGTCTTTCCTACACCAAAATGACTGCATTGTAATGCAGTGTGTGAGGCATTATTTTTTCTCATCAATCTGTCTTTTTGACATGTGCCTTATCTTGGTGAGTGTTGTCTATTCCTAGCTTCTGCTTGCATGCTTCCAAGTGTGTTTCGTTCCCTTTGACTTGGCCTGAGGCATTTTGCTTGCTTTTTCTTTGTGTGGCATGTTGTATAGGACTGAAGCAGATCACAGGTCACCACCTAGTTACTGCTGTTTGTGATGAATGTTGGAGGTTTTTCTGTCACTGAAATTCTATTGCATCTCTTCGTGTACTAGGGCTTAAATGCTGCATTCCTTCATAGTGGTGGTAGGCCCATTCAGTCTCTTCCTAATTTGCTTCAGTTGAAACGTAAACGTAGAATGCTGATTATGTCCTCACCGTAGGTTCTGCTTAGACCTGCAGTGATGGCTTTGTTACCATGCATGTTTTTGGTAATTTGGTTCAAGGTTACAGCGGCGGTATTTTCTTTCAATGGGCGAAAAATGTGGTGATGCCAATGCATTTAAGCACTTGGTACACATCGAAGAATCCTGGCTGACTCGAAAAAAATTCACCAGTTTCTCTATTGCGTTTTTTTCCTGGGGCTACTTCATACTCTTGTCATGTATTGTTGACACATAATGAGAAATATTGATTTTTTTTTTCGGTTCTGTATTAGTTTGAGTAAAGCTTCTGGTTAAAAAAGTGTTCTGGTTAAAAAAGTGGGAGTAATATTCTAAATGAAAAAAAAAATGTCATACTAATTTGATGGCATGCCTCCAATGCTCCCATCGACCTGCAGATTTCCAATTTCAAATTTGAAATGGAGTAATTTAGAACTAGCTCTTATGGGGACTATTCAGACAACATGCAATTTTGCTCTATTTGAAAGATGGGACAGTCTATACCTCACTGCAGTTTTGTTTGGCATGAGATTTTGTTTCTTTTGTGGAGGAATCTGTACGGAAAACAGGATGGATTTCAAATTGCCTGCTTGTTTCTCAACCCCGACTACAAACTTACGTTCTTTACACCTGCTAGGGTAGGGTAGACAAAATGCAGGCAGTCAGTACACTGTACATTACCCTCATTCAATTGCTCAAATTCTGTCCTATGACATTACGAGGGAATCTGGCAGTCTAGCGGAAGAGTCGCCACCCTTTATTCGTTTTTTTTTAAATTATTATTATTAACTTTTGCCACTTATTTGGTTACAGCTTGCGTGCTTTTTATTGTGGTACGGCAATCTTTTGCACAAAGCACAGTTGCACGTTGTCTTCAGGATTCCTTCTAGCACCTTTGTGATGTTCGAAATCTCATTCTCTGTTGTTAATAATCTGGCAAGGCAGCAATCTAAGTGATGTTCTTACTATATTTTTATTATATTTCTTTTCTGCTCGGTTTGGAAAAACGCTGTTCTTAATTAGCAGCTTGTCATCCAACTGTCGTAGAAGGCAAACCTTTCAATCACTGCATCATTAGATTGCCACATCGGTAATTTCGGCACGCTATTCCCACCGAAACCCTTTTTTTTTTTTTTTAGTGAATGTAATATGAACGTCTGGTGTCAGTACCTTTGATGGGTCTCTCCAATAACATTGACGGTGCGTCTGACAGCCATTGACACTGGCACGAGCTGTTCAGAGCATACCAGAGCAAATGATAAATTACACCGTCAGAAATTACTTTAGTGTGCATAAAGCTCACTTGTCCAAGTTGATTATACTTTTAACTTTGAATTAGACTTGGTGAAAACGGAACTTTGAATTGACCCAGGTCATATGCAGCCACAAGTCAGTGTAATGAACCCCAGTTTGGTGAATCTTAGTGATGAGCTTTTTGTTGCCGCTCAGTCCTAGCTTTATAGGCATACAGAGACCTCTAATCAGTGAAATTTACGTTTTTACAAAGTGTTTGCTGCACATTCATTGCCTTCATTAAGTCGAGGTTTGACTATAATTTGCTAGTATGCTACTAGCAGTTGTAGCTTCCTGTTTTACTTGTGGGCATTTTGTTTTGAGCAGCTTGACGTCGCTGTGTGCTTGTGTTCAAACATTTTAGCTTTATAAAACAAAAGAGTAGTATTTTATTCATGCAATGGAAGTTGTGTCATTATGACTACAATGTTGTCACCATGCCTTGAAGAAGTGTGAGTTAAGTAACTGCAATGATGTTCAGTTGGCGGTAGTCCTGTACTCGGTTGATGCTAGTAATTTAGGCCACGGGTGCTATCAATATGTGTGGTACCTACGTTAATCGAGTAGTTTTATGAAATGCACACAAAATGTTTAGGAGAAAAAAAAAAAAAGTCTTTTATTAGCAAGCTTGCAGGCACAACATTCACTGCTGAGTGCAGAAAGGTTTGTTTCAGTGGAAACAAAACACGAATTCCGTCCTTAGTTTCGTTTCAACACATCAGGGCATAGTTTCAACTTCGTAAGTGTTGACGTAGTTGGGCTTACCCTGCAAAATGCGGCCATTGATATTGAATACCTGGTTTAACAGTCTATGGTTGCCATCAGTCAGCTTTCAATAAGCCTGTGTTTTCTTTGCTTGCACTTTTATCGGCTTTTATTTGCTATGTGCAACTTAGCGTGTGATTGTGCTGTAGTTATGATGGGTTTACTGCTAACCGTTTGCTGGTGCAAGAACTTGTTTGTCTATCGCTTTGTGTTACATCTGAACAAAGCACTATTGCAGTGGTCCTTGTATCAAGCCCTGCAAAGGCATGCGTAGAGCCTGCCAAGCTGTCATTTTGGCCATTTTATAGTAAGGACTGATCTCTGCTTGCCTTTTTTTGTGTGTGTCCGTGTGTCAGTCTGAAAAGTCGGCTTTGCCGCATAGCACAACACAATATTAAGCAGTGGCTGTGGAAGAAAAAAAAAAGCAAGGGGCACTTCAACACTCACACAAAGAAACTGCACCTGTTAGTACTTTCTTTGTGGGCTGGGAAAATGAGTGTACACATAGTAGTATGAAAAATCCTACCTTAGACGCCTTCCCCTCCGCCCTGGTTGAGAGGTCCTTAGGCTGATTTAACCTGCCTACGAAAAGTCGCCAACACATTCACGGTTGAGAACACCACACTAAAGATGGAAAATGCTGGCAGTGCTTATCTTATGTTTGCACAAAGCGGAGTGGTGTAATGAATATGCTGTGCTCTTATCTGTACGAGCTAAATGTTATCTATTGTAGCTTCGCAGCCTTACTACGTCTTGTATAAATGTACATTGACTGTCCATAATATATACGATGCACAATTGTGATCCGCTTATCCTGTGCCCGCTATTTTAATGGTCAGTGCTGTGTGCTTGGACGTTTACGTGTTTCTCTGACAAATGTAAATATTGTGCGTTGAGAAGAATCGAGCCCGCGTGTGTTTTTATGGGCCAGGCTGTGTGTGGGGCATTTGAGCGTGGTTTTCAAGTGTGACTTTGTGGCGACAGTACGGGATATTCAGGAAAACATGTTTTCCATATGGAACGTGGCTGGTATGTTTGAAGGACATTGCATATGGTTGCGGGTGGTTGTCCTTTAGGGTTATAGTTGATACTACATTTACAGAGATTTTCTCCGTGTTTGCTGGAGTCTTTTCAACCTTACAAAATAATTATATTCGGACTTGACTCACCAGAATATGGGGCATTTCCGACCCCTTCCCACTAGGCTTAACTGAAGCTGATAATTTTTTTATAGCTCTATCCAAAGTTATATCATCCACAAAGAATTGTTAAAACAGCATCACTCCTGGAAATTGAACTTAAATATGACGGTGATTTCATGCTTACGAAGTTATTTTTCTGTTAGACTTAGCTGTTATTAGACATGTGAATAGTGGAGCACAACTCCGTTAGCGGCAAACTTGGTTTGGATGAAAAATAGTGCATTAAAGACATCAGCGCAACTTAAAGCAAAAAACAAATTTAGAAAAGGTGGCTTGAGAATTCACTACGACAGTACTTATGGGACTGAACTACGGCCTTTGGGATAAGTACTGACAGGGTTTGACTCTATTTTTGGTGTAATGTAGCTGATTGGGACATATATACATAAGTATATGTCAAACGTGAATTCAGCCTTATCTTGCATTTGTCATGACTCGTGACCTGCTTCTAGTGCATCGAAAGAGTGGAATGTGTTTTACAGTGAGAGTGAGGTGTTTCTGAGCGGTATTTTGAACACAGGAAGTGCTTGATGCAGAGCTGAACCTCTTGCATCAGTCCGTGGCTTTTGAAAGGCCGGTTGAATGTGGCGGTCGCGTGCGTGGGACTGCACTTGTGCTTCCATTGTGTCTGGCATTGTGTGTGGTGTCTGGCACAAATTGTAGGCATTTGTTTTGGCTTCGTTTGGTGTGTTGAAGGTTTTATGCACAAATTAAGGCTTTTTACATTCTGCTTAGCTTGTCTCGGCTCACTGTTGCTATTTTCTTGTCTTGGCTTGGCTCACTGTCCTTCCCACTGAGTGCAGTGTTACTCCCTGGCTTCCCATCCATCATGAAAAGTTTCAATCGATGAAGTTTTGCATGACTGTCTGTCGGACATAAGTGTTATATAAGTGTTATATTTCATGTTAAGTGCACTGCGTACTTTTGTGCCTTTTTCACACTTTTCTTCTAAAACCTTTTGTCCCTTGAAAACCAAGCACCATTTGCTATTGCCATGATTTGGGAAACAAGCTGTCAGGGCTTCAAGAGAACCTTTTGAGTTGTTTTTGCGTATTGTCATTAATGGATTTTTCAAATTTGGCAGTGATCAGAAAATGTCCTGAGTTATAGGACAGCCCGAAAAATTGAGTTTAAAAAAGAGATGATAGGTTACTATACAGTCCCACTGAAAGTGTTGGACTTGTAGAATCCAGTGGTGACAGTATGCAATTTTAACCCAGTGTTCTGGCCTGTGCAAAAATGTTCCGTTGCCTTCACCCTTCATTTAAGCTTGCTTGCATATTCACTGTTAATCATATCAGCGTTTATGCTGTTGTATATTTGTATTTTTTTAACAGTGACTCAAATTAACCCTCTTTCATGGCTACATTTGCGTTGTATAGCTTGGCTCGAGTTGGCCAAGAAATCTATTGTCTTTTGTGCGATTATTTTAAGTGACATGTGCAGTGCCGTTATTAACTATATAGTTCTTTATGCGATGTACTAGGAAACAGTCATTGAAAAAAAGCTTATGCTGGCGTTTTTTATGCATTCTCTTTTTTACGCATATTATGGTGCCCTATTTTCATCAAATGGTATATTTATTTCGTTCATGAATAACTGTCATCCCTGTAGCTGCCTGCAACAGCGAACTAATATCCTCTTGCATGATACTTTATTAGCCTTTTTTAGTTTATTTTGCTCTGACCTCCTGATGTAAGGTACGGGTGTGCAATTGTGGTCATCAAAATTGGTGTTGTCAGCTGTTGCAACTTGAGTGGCAAAACCAAGAAGCTGATTTTTACTGTTCACTGAAAACACCATCTCAGTGTCCTTAGGCATCCTGAAAGGACATATTCACACTTTTTCGTTTTTATATGTATTGCAGGGAATGAGGTGTGAGGAAACTGCAGCACAAACATTTCACTCAGTGCACTTAACAGAGTGGAATCCCTGTTGTTCCTTTGAGAAAGTGGAGTAAGGTGGCATGTAAGCTGACATAGGAATCTTGCTTTAGGGTGTTATATACAAAACAATCTAAATATGAGTAGTTGGCCAAATATTTTACACCTCATCTAAGTGAATAGTGTTTTGCTGCTAGTGTGTTGACAGCAGCCTTATGTCAGTGTTTTCATTGCGTCAGCATTGAAAAGCCGTTACATAACTTGGAAGCAGAATTTGTAAAGGGAATATTACAACCATGGAAGTCTTACAATATAAATTTGCTTTTAGTGGTTGTGTGGGATTCTACTGGTGGCAATCTGTAGTTGTCATAAATTAAGCAACCTTGAAAGCAAGCAGAGTGGTAGATACTGAATTCAGTGATTAATGGGTATGAGTTAGACAACTTCAATAAGTCCATAATGCAAACTGTCCTAGTAGAAAGTCCCCATAATGGTTAGTTATTAGGGAGTTGTCTGCTAATCATGTAATTGTGCCATATTGATTAACAGCCGGTGTGCATCTTGGCCACTTAGAATCCTCGTTTAAAATATTTTCAGTCTGTTGTCTACCTGTGTAGAGAAACAGAAATAATGGTTGAAAAAGGCGCACACTTTGCAACTGTTCTACAGCCAAAAATAGAAAGTGACCACCTATAAGAAAAATTGCGCACTCGTGCTTTGGCTCCTTCAGCAGCAATATGAACCGCTTGTTGTGCTTTGTGCAAACTGGCAGCCCAAATGCAGGGCAAAGGTTGATGATTGAGATGGATTTATATTTTGCTTTATCCCTGCAGTCCCTGAGTGCACAAGACAGGATGTTCATTTCCCACCCAGTTTTTCTATTTCTATATTTCTTTCCTGCGCTGTTTGGTCCTCGCATGTGAAGTGTATGTATTGGCCACACCACGAGAATAAAAAGATTGTTGATGGTTAATATGTGTTTTTTTTTTCAGGCCATACCTAAGCTCAGCTGTATGCGACACATTCGAAATATATGTTCATGTATATAGAATTACCTATTTTGTTTGCTTACAATGGAGGTAACTTGTGTAGTGTTGTAAGTGATGTACAAGCAAGCCTTGGAACAAAGTAAACATTGTTTGCTCCACTGATAAGGCATGATTAAGTTTTAAATTGGTGCTTTTTTTTTTGTCCTAGTAGCGAGTTACCTTGCCAACGATAGGTAAATTAATTTCTTTTACAATAAACCTGTTTCCACTGGTTACCACTTGTTTTGTCTGAGCCAGCTCTAAATCTGACGAACAGGAGATATGCAACTTGTCAGGGCTTTTGGTGCTTTCTTACTTCCTGCCTTTGTTCAATAACTTGAAATACAGTGACTTGACTGCAGCATGTATACGCAAGCGATTGCGAAGGCTGCAATTTCAACAGATCCTGACTCCTGAAGCACCTAGTGTCGATGCTATGAAGTACATAGGGTCTCGGTGCAGTTGAACTGATGGGTTCGTGCAACAGTTTTGTTTCTGGTTAGCACGATGGAGTTACCGCATAGCAAGCTCAGATGACGTCTGGATGTGCTGACTAGTGAGTGTTCAAGGCCGCGGTAATCTCCGCGCCGCCGGGCAGGAGAGAGCGCTCAAGGCCACCACGTTGAATCAGCGGGTCACGTAATCAGCCGCGCACGTTCCCCTTTTCCGCAGACGCCATCTCGTACTCGAGGGTAGGAGAATGGGGCCCGCTTTTGAATAAGCTGCATCTACGGACATTGCTATTTCTGCCGTAAAGTTGGCTTTGCCGCACGGCGTTTTTGTGTAGGATATCTTCGCCGCTGACAACCTCGAGGCAACCTCATTGTTGCGCCAGTTGCGTGCAGTACTTGCTGTGCCTCGCTGCGAATGCTCAGTCCGTTGTAGAGTAGGCCCCGCAGTATGTATGTATGTATGTATGTATGTATGTATTGCTCTATATGAAGGTCCACCAGCAGGCGCAAATTGTCTCGCCTAGTCGCGCAGGGGCGGACACCGGAACACCTGGGAGGTGGGATAGGGAGAAAAGAGTACATAGGAATAGGGGGATAGGGTAGAGGGCTTACATGAATCGTATACAACACATAGGCAAGATTAAGAAGGAACATATATACGACGTATAGGTGAAAAAAAAAAGAGTTAAACAATTGAGCGAAGGACGAATACATATAAACACTAGACATATACAATAAACATCAAGGTACAGAGCACAATGGTTTAGCAGGTCCAAACATAGCATTTGCACATGCAAACTGAAGGAAGTGGCGACTGCAAACAGCCGAACAGGTAGCAAATCTTATTCGCCAGGCAGCCCGGACGAGAGGCTTCCTGGTCAATTAGGGGGCTAACCACACCCGTCTACCCCTTCCTTTTAAGCTCAATAAACGTTGTACCAACCAGCGAAGCGCAAATGCGACCTATGGGATCACATATCCTCATTTTCCCGAAATTTAATGGTGCAATGCAGGCGGGCTTTATAAGAGCGAGAGAGAGAGAATAACTTTACTACGAGCACCGCTTTAGTGGAGGGCTACGGATTAGTTCAGGCAACCTGAGGAGCGAAATCTCGTGCGTGTTGTTTGTCGCCCGCATCTGAAAAACGGCTGTTTAGGCCTAAGTACCGGGGCAAGTATTAAAAAAGACTATTGTCTGTCTGCATATTTCTCGATTCACCCGGCAAAGTTGAAAAAATTCTTGAACAAGTAGCTTATATGGGCAAAGCATCTCCAAACTACTAAGTAGCATCTAATAATAATAATAATAATAATAATAATAATAATCTTTAATTGCGGAAAACTGCCCTGGGTTAGACAGAAAGGCTGAGGCCCGTACGCTAGTGCGTCTGCTAGCCTGCCACCCAGGGCGGGTGATGCCGATGCAAATGGGCAGCGAGCAACGTTCTGTGCGCCGTGTGACGTCACTTCTCCTCGCGCATGCGCAGCACGGCTCTCCAGGAGCCACGCGAAACTGCTCAACCTCGGCGATTGTAGCTCACGCTACAAAACAAATTCGGAACATTTTTTCCCACGATACCAGCTGCAGCTTGCATCAACCTCGCACGTCGGTGTCCTTTTGTTGTAAAAATGTTTGAACTGATAAATAAATCGAATGGAATAAATGTGTCTTCTTGGGGTTATCGGCAAATCGTTGTCCTGGGGCTCTACTTGTATCCATTATGCACAGAGAGAAACTGACATCAGTCTACGGAAGTGCTGTTTGGATTGTACTAAGGGTCATGTAATGGAATAAGTCGACTCAGCTGCCACGGGATCGCGTTTTGCGGGGCAGCATAAGTCCCTTTTCAGGAAGAAACGACGTATGCAGCAGGATATGACCGCAGACCACGGCTCCGCCGTGTGTTTGCCGCGGAACAGTCTGTTTACGGTCGCTCCGTACCATTAATGGCGAGGTCTCAGAACAACGTCATGCGTCATGGCCTGTTTTGTTCTCATGCAGCGAATTTCTGGAATTCTTGTTCGTTCAGTAAGACGGGCAACATGTAAAGCTTAGTGAGGGAAAATTTGGCATCCACCAGAAAGGCAGTCGTGCGGGTACAAAGTAAACCCACCTCCCCTCGGTGAAATTTACTTCACCTTGGGATTTCCCCCTCAAATGGTCGATCACTGGGGGTTGTTGATCAATCCTCTCTCATGCTACAAGCGGCTGTAGCTTCATGGTTAGCTCAGCGACTGCCCTAGATAGGCCCTGGTCCCGGGTTCGAATCCTGTGACAAAGCTTCCTCCTACCACTGAGTTTCCGAGACAGCTTTCGTTTGTAGCCGTACGGCTGCATTTCATGTGGATGTCGTTTCCCTCGCTGAAACTTCCACTAAAGTGGTCGTTCATAAGACGTAGCCCATTCGTACTCGTGGACGTGCTGGCGCAAAGGAATGGCTCGGGGGCCCAGGGGAACGGTTTACGAGGAGTCCGAAGAGGCGGGCATCATGGAGGAAATCCAGGAGGCTGCAGGCGCCCGGGTTAGAGGTCACCCACGACTGGTAGGCCTCTGGGTGTTCCTATCAGATTTCCCGCTTAAAGCTTCCATACGCCCCCCCCCCCCTCTTGACTTCAATAAACGTTTATTCTCTCTCTCTCTCTCTCTCTCTCTCTCTCAAAGAGTATGTTGTAGCGCTCCCTCGTCCCGGGGCAGGCACAGAGGAAATGGCGTTCATCCTGTGTGCTGGCGCAACATTTTAGAGAGTTTTAGCAGCCCGTCCGTTCCGTAACGTACGTTGTTACCGGGTTTACCGGGACCGGTCTGCGCCTGCGCGCGCGGAAGGGCGAGGAGGCGCGGACATGGCGAAGGCAGGCTCGCGGAACTAATCCCCCTACCGCGACGAATGCCCAAGTGCCCACGGGTCCGGTAAACACGCTAGCTACGTACGCGACGGAACGGGCGGCGGACTGCTTTTCGAGACCCGTCTGGGCACTAGGGCGTTTCAGTCCGTCCGTTCCGTCGCGTACGTAGCTAGCGTGTTTACCGAGACCCGTCTGGGCACTTGGGCATTCGTCGCGGTAGGGGGATTAGTTCCGCGCGCCTGCCTTCGCCATGTCCGCGCCTCCTCGCCCTTCCGCGCGCGCAGGCGCAGATCGGTCCCGGTAACAACGTAACGAATGGAACGGACGGACTGCTAAAACTCTCTATTGAAAGCAGGAAAAGTGCGGGGTTCTAAGTTCCTCGCCTGGACAAGACCACTTCTGGAGGAGGAGGTGGAGGAATACTTTTATTGCGGTCAGATAAGAGCGCTCAGTCCAGGACCCCATGGTGCTGCCGTATTCGCCCTCTTGACGAGACGAAGCTGCCGATCAGGGACACAGCTGGCCAGCTCTCGCTCCCACTGCTCTAAAGTTGGATTTAGTATGGTTTCAATGTTATTCTGTGGGCAAGCCCAGACCATGTGAAATAAAGTCGAGGGCGCTGCACAGTGAGGGCCAGTGGATATTGTGGGAATATAGCGTGAAGTCGCATCTATAGAGCGGGTGAGCCCGAGCAATACCACCTGGAGATACGTATTTTGAGGATCAGGATGATGATGATGTTCTTTAGTGGGAACACATCCAATTAGAGGATCGGCCAATCATCAATGGTTGGATGATCTCCCGAATGCGTATTTCCAAACCCTTCGCTGCACAGAGCACCCACGTGACGTCTTTTCGCGCGATACAGAACCGTAATTAAAGGTTGTCATTGGCTGCGCCCTAAACCTAAAGCGACCTAAAACATACCAAATCATTATTATTAACAAAACAACACGTCGATTTGTGTCTAGAAAAAATTGAATTGAGAAAAAAAGGGTAAGCAATGAAAAAAAATTATGATAGTTCTGCTGGGGCTCGAACCCAAGTCGCCACGCGCCAGTACTCATACTTTATATACATCGAGGCCACAGTGCCCGTACGGTGGGCTCCTTTTAGCGGGCGCTCAAAAGAATAGCGCGCGCAGTGACATCACACATGTCACGTGGGTGCTCGGAGTGTGCCGCGAAGCGTTTGGAAACGCGCCTCCCGATTGGGTGTGTGTCATTCATCGAGAACATATCGTTATCCTCAGCAGCAGCACGAGCAATCGAGGGATATGCCAAGACGAACATCACGTACGTTGGCCGTTCTCAAGAAATGCAAAAAAACGCACTTGAAAAAGGCGAGCCAGCAGCATCACGAATCAGACCATAATGGTACACGGTGGCGGCCGTTTCATTTTTCTCGTTTGGGGCCCCCGCTCACTCAGGGAGGGCCACGGGGACGCGGCAGCCAGGCGCGTGCTGCACGCTCCTGCCGAGCCGAAGAAGAATCACGTTCGCAGCAGCGTCTGGACGCAAGAAATCGCAATGGCAAGTGTACCCCCAAATATTTCGACAGGGATATTCCGTGGCTCATGTTGTATCATTCGAGAGGCATTTCAAGCGCGAATCGCTTGTGGTTTGTAATGGAATTTTTGAAATTTATCATAATTTGGCCAAATGTCAGGAGATAGGTCTTGCGCACAAACCATTACAGCTTCGAGCGATAGATTCCCAAAACTCTGCTCTGCCTCTTGATAAGCATAAATCAGGCTATGATTTCTGGGCACTGAGGTGAATATTTATTACTCAATGAAGAATCGTTGAGCCGTGATTTTATCATGGAGTCCCGTAATGGCCTATAATGAGACATAGTGCCGAAAAGCGCAAAAAAACGCAGGACAAAGAGAGGAACTACACAGCACAAGCGCTTACTTGCCAACTTACATACCAACGCCCACTTCTCGGTGTCCCCATAATGAATTCTATTCACACGTTGTCGAGTATACATCGATCGAAAACGGCTGTAAGTTCTTCGCTCGGTAACGGTTGCATGCTCTTGGGCCTCTGCAAATCGAACTAGCCCTGTGGGCTTCATAGCTACTTTTAGTCAACCACAACCCGAGCATGCGCAGAGAGTTGCGCAACACCCCACGTGTTTTAAGCGCGGATTCCCGTCTCACGTCAGCCGGGCAACAATTCCCGCACAGGTGGGACGAGTACCGCTGATATAACGTGAAATAATCGCCAACGCGAGAGTCTCCAAACTCTTCCAGAATATATATGTCTGCGTTACCACCATCGCAAATGCCGCATAGAGTTGCCGTTACGGCTGCCGTCTGAGATTGTCGGCGTTGTTACTGCTCAGTCGTAGCTTTATACTTTTAATCCCATATCATTCTTTGCTTACCTCTCGCGTTTTTGCGTTACGCGCGGCGTCCGGAGGCTTCTATCCCAGCAGAGACGTGGCCGAGAGCGACAAAGTGAATGGCTGGGGCAGAGGGCAGACGGTCTGTGAGATCTCCGAAGTTGTCGCGCTTGTTGCTATCGGGCGGTGTCAGTTTTTTAGTTACTACTCGTACGGCCGTACACAATAGCCGCTTTGCCACTACAGCAGCCGCAGCCTCAGCAGCAGCCGCCACGGGTGGCAGGAGGCAAGGGCCGGAAGTCTGCCGCCGCCACGAAAGGAGAGGAGGCTGGCGACGAGGGCGCCATGTTATTCCGCATGTCGGACAACTCGCTCAACCTGTGCCTTCTGGGCGCCTCTGTGGGCGGCATGGCCCTGGGCTGGTACATCCGGGGCCGCGGCGTGTCCACGCGGCTGCTCCACTTCCCGGCCGAGCTGTACGTGCGCATGCTCGAGAGCCTCGTCATCCCGGTCGTATCGTCCAGCATCATCGCCGCCCTGGGCAGCATCGACATCGTGCTCGCCGGACACATTGGCCTCATCGCCATGCTCTACTTCGTCCTCGCCACAGGTACACTACCACTACTGCTGCGGCCAATTCTCTCGCATTCATTTTAGTACGAAAGCAAATTCGTGAATACTCCCGTGTTACTCCGTTTATAGCTTGCTTGCGCGAAGGTTGATGCGGGGCAAAGGGTGTTCGACGGCCTGGCGTTAAGCCTAACGCCAAAGTTAGGCCTAATGTAGTTAAGCCTAACACCGCGCTTTGTGACCTAACGTCGCCAACCGGTACGCGAAGCTCGTCATAGAATGAATATGACGGGCCAGCAACGTCATAGCCGATTATCATGCCAGAGCGATGACCCTCCGGGCAGGGCAGGGCACCGACACCACCAACCCGGTGCTCACGTACAAAGAGATTACCTCCGAGTATAGGGAGGATCGGTGCACCTTCCCCGAGCCGCACCGCACCCTGAGCAGGGAACAACAAACAATCATCAGGCGCATTCAGGCGGGTTCACTTACACACCCTGTCCTGATGAATAAATTATATCCAGAAACCGGAGAGGACACTTGTACATTTTGCACAAAAAGCAGAGGCACTCTCGAAAACACATCCTGACGGAGTGCACTTCACTCAAGTCCCCAATACCCCCCACCCCCGCTCCACCCTCCACTACCCCACCCCATGAGTGATGGGAGACCTTACGGTCCAGCCCCGCCCTGCCGATCCAGCTCTCGCTGGCGGCAGGGGCCAGGAGCTGCTGGCCGTATACGGGTCCCGAAACCAAGGAACCACCCCGTCCGACGTCTGAGAAGACGCCGTCATTTTATTTGAGCTCAATAAATGTTTTCTACTACTACTACTACTGTTTGGCACGTCCTAAGGGTGATCTTTAAATTTACTAACGTTAAGCCTCAAAATATAACGTTAAGCCTAACGTCCTGCTTTATCCGCAACAAGCATTACTTAGGAAAAGTTCGTTGCACGTCGCATCGCGGATACCGGCTGGCGTCGTTAAACCACAAAACGAAACTTTAGGCCTAAGCTGGTACATATCACACAGTTGCTATTTTTCTCCGCGACTTAATAACGCGCACCACAGGATAGCTATATTGCGTCTTGGTAATCGAAGCGTTCACAAAACGAGGACCAAGGAAGGAAGACGACGCGTCGCTACTGGTTTGTTGAAAAGACATAGAAATATACAGTTACTATAGACCTCACGTGATAGGTTCATCTCGCCCCAGATATCTCTGTTCAATAAACCGGTAGTTGGGAGCTAGCGCCGTGCCGTCTTTCTTATTTCGTCCTTGTTGTGTCCCCCAAATTGTCCGTTCTGCTGTAACCAGGTTAGCGCAAACCGAAATTGTGGAGCGTAGCTGTTTGGTTACGTCGCCATCGTCGAATACATTCACTGCGGCCCGGGACCAAACGCGAAGCAGCAGGATGTACGCATTATCGTCTATAGAGGAATCTTAGCTGTGCTTAGCGCCGCAGTGTGTTTACGGGACGTGCACGCATTGCGCAAGGCTACGCCGCACACGGATGATGGTCGCTGTTTTCGCTCCGTAGGCACAGCGTCGGCCATCGGCATCGGCGTGGCTCTGATACTGGGACCACGGATAACGCCCTGTTGGCGCCGCACCCGGGTGGCAGGGATCGACGGGTTCCTCGACTTCCTCAGGTGCGAAGCTGGCTTCCTCCGCCACGTCGGTGTGAAATAAAACGCGTGCTCTTTATCTCATGACTGCACAACTTGGGAGCTGTTGTGGGCAGTTTGCGAGTTACAAACCATGAAGTAATCATGCTGATGTGGCAAAGGCCCTCTTGACTTTTCTGGTTCAGGACTGGCCGAGGTTCTGTGACCTTGAGGTCAGATACCTGAAAATTTCTAAGGCTCAGATCTTTTCTCTTGACATTTGAGTTCCTTCTAGGCTCCTTATTTATTTAATTTCATTCTCCAGCCTGTCGATTGTTTCTACCTCCTGTTTTCCTTTTTTTCACACCTCAGCGCCCATCTTGAAGGAGCAAGCCCGCCGTTTTCGGGGCTAAGCTCTTCAGCACTCATTAAAGCTTTCTCTATCTCTGTCTATGCTCTTGCGTAGGATCGCGTAGCGCGAATGTTCGCACGGGCTCCGCTAACGAACCAGGACGCAACAAGAAGTACGTGCAAGCTACTGCAAGCAGTATCACCTCTACGTAGCTCCGACGAGGGATTTCAGGGTTCTTGATGGGCGCTTGGTGTAAACCTACTGGCAGTGACAAAAACAGCACCACTAGGGAGCGCCAACACACTGCCGATAAGACACACATCGCGCTTGTGGTGTCGGCACCCGTCTACGAAGTTGAATCTCGCAGAAGAGGCGTTCATAGCTTCGTTTGTAACAGAGAGAGAGAGAGAGACGAGAGAGATAGAGAGAGAGAGAGAGACGGAGAGAGAGAGAGAGATGATTATTGAGATGTGGATGATGAGGAGAGCAGAGCGAGGAACGAGAGAGATGGAGAGGCAGAGATGAGGAGAGGACTGGCGAGATGAGGAGAGGATGCATGAGAGCACGACGATGAGAGCGAGACGATGAGCGAGGCGACGAGAGAGGAGGAGACGAGGAGAGAGAGAGGAGAGATGAGAGAGAGAGACCGCATTTCACAAGTCCCGTTTCTGTGCTGTGTGCTTGCATGCACGGCGGTTTTAGAATTCGCTCCGTTCCATTGTTATGGGCAGCTTTGCAGGAGGCAAGATCAAACCTCGCGTTGAGAACAGGGAGGAGCAGCCGCCCGCTTTTGTGGTTAGGCGCCTTACTACCTTGTCTTCACCATGTTAACGATTCTTGCTGCGAAGGGGTGGTGTTGGGAGGGTAGCAGGTCGTGAGGACACCAGGAAAGGGCGCAAGTTGGCCCTATGTAAATGGTATCGCACAAAAAAAAATCTTGCAAATTGTCATTTAAGTTTTGCATTCGCTCCCGGTAATACAAGGCACCCTGCAGTGGCTCGCAGGATAGCTAGCAAGGATGGTGAAGTTCACAATTTCAGACTGCGTGATTGGTCCGTACATTCCTTGCACCACTTTTTTTTACAATGGCAAGACGCGTGTTCTTTACAGAGCTGAGCGTCGATAAGACAATTTTAATCGATTAGCCGGCATGCTTAACTCGATCAGGGATAAATTAATCGTCTGTGCATAACACTCACAAAAAATGGCTGCGGCTAGCTCTGCTAACCTTCGATATGCAAAGCAAAAGCTTGGCTTAGTCTGGTTGAGTCTTGGTTTCGCTTGGTTTAGCGGTATTGCTGACTAGGGGCCTTATTGCCGACCACGTCTCAAAGCCGTTCGGTTCTCTGCAACGCTCACAGAAGGAGGCCGGGTGAACGCGGCGTTCATTCATGGCGAACACGCCGTTCTTCTTCGCCGGGCGCGATACAGGTCGCGTGGCCCAAAACGACCCAGCGCAGCATGCATGGAAGACTGCGGGGGTGGTTGCCTCGGCCGCAGCGTCGGTGGCGACCGCTGTCGGCGCCCGCAGGCGCCAACAGCGGGCCCGGCGAATTAGGCGATGCGCTTCTAGGGGTGTGTCGCCGGGGGTGTGTCTCCGGTCAAAAGGTCATTTGCACGTCATCCACGAAATCGCTGGACGAAAGTAGTCAAGCTTTGCTTTAAAACCTTCATGGCGGCTGTTTTACTATAATGCGACACCTGCACGGTTAAGTTGAAATCGCTTGAGAATTCTTTGCGAGTTAGTGTAGCTGCGAAAGCTAACGCTTTTACCCAGGCTAAAAGCGTTTCGGCAGGAAAGCTTTTTAGCTACGAAGGCAAAGCTTTTAAGACTGCACAGTATTGCTTCTTGATTTCTTCCGTCATTCCAGCTGCGCTTGACAGTCGACCAGCCTATGGCATTGGGCTGACCGTGAGGCCTACTATTGTACTTATTTTTGAAATCGAATTGAAATAATTTTTTTTGTAGATTCCACATGAGGGGATACAAGCAGCAATGTCCGAGTCCTCAGCCATTGAATAGCTATGGAGTTCAATTGAAAACATACAGCAACTGACATGGGGGAATACACGCACAGAGACGAAAATTCAGGGCATGAAAGCAAGGGGACCCCATAAGCACATTAGCAGAACGGCACAAAAAACGCTATGACAGAAAGTGAAGTGAGAAAAGATATAACCACAATTTCAAATCTGGCAATGCGAAATAACTGGTTTAAGATTTACGCTAGCCACGGACAAAACAGGGAAATGCAGGGAATAATTCAATGCTATCGTTTGCTAAATGTGAAGTTCAGATTTCCAGAACTTTGGACTGCATAAATATAACCAGTGAACGACACCGTGTGAAAAACTTTAATATTCCAGAAGGAATGATTCCAGAGGTATACTCATTACAAGGTCCTGAACTATCGTCGGTTACGTACGCTACGTAAGTACGTACAGGGTGCAAAGCACCTGATGAGAGGATTAGATAACAGCAGACCTCTTGAAGGATGGCGGGCAAATTGTACCAGAAGAATTGACAAACCTGTACACCGCAAGTGTATCGGAGTCTTGGAAGAACGCGAACATCACCCTAATCCACAAGAAAGGTGCCATGAAGGACTTGAAAAATTACAGACCGATCAGCTCACCGTCAGTCGTCTACAAGGTACTTACCAAGGTAATCGCCAACCGAATCTCTGCAACCTTATATTTCAGTCAACCTAAAGAACAAGCAGGTTTGCGTAAAGGGTATTCAACAATGGACCACATTCACACGATCAATCAGGTGATAGAAAAGTGCGCTGAGTATTCTCAACACCTATATATAGCCTTCATAGATTATGAGGAAAGCATCTGACTCGGTCGAAACCTCAGCAGTCATTCAGGCATTACGGAACCAGGGTGTAGACGAGCATTATGTAAGAATACTAGAGGATATTTACAATGGGTTCAGAGCTACCATCATCCTCCATAAGGAGAGCAGTAAAATACGTATAAGGAAAGTCGTCAGACAAGGAGACGCAGTTTCTCCGATACTATTCACAGCATGTCTACAAAAGGTATCCAAAATATTGGATTTGGAACGGGTGAGCGTAAAGGTTAATGGAGAATACCTCAGTAACCTCAGATTTGCTGACGACGTTGCCTTGCTAAGTAACTCGGGGGACGAATTGCAAAGCATGTTTACCGCACTGGACAAGCAGAGTAGAATGTGGGCTTGAGAATTAATATGCAGAAAACTAAAGGAATGATCAATAGCCTCGGGAGAGCAAAGCAATTTGAGATGGGTGGCGAGGCAGTGGAAGTGGTAAGCGAATATATCTACTTAGGCCAACTAGTGACCCCGGATCCAAACCATGAGACAAATATAATTAGAAGGATAAGAATGGAGTTGAGTGCATTGGGCAGGTATTGTCAGATAATGAATGGCAGCCTACCATTGTCCCTGAAGAGGAAAGTGTATAACACCTGCATCTTACCGGTACTCATGTATACGGGGCAGAAACTTGGAGGCTCACTAAGAGGGTCCAACTTAAATTGAGGATGATCCAGCGAGCTATTCAACGGAAGATGATAGGTGTAACATTAAGGGGCAAGTAGAGAGCGGAGTGGGTCAGGGAACAAACACGTGCTAAGGACATATTAGTTGCAATTAAGAAGAAATGGGTGTGGACAGGGCATGTAATGCGAACGCAAGATAACCGTTGGTCATTAAGGGCAACAGAGTGGATCCCTAGAGAAGGCAAGCGCGACAGGGGGCGGCAGAAGGTTCGGTGGGCAGATAAGATCAAGTGTTTGAGGGGATACATTGGTCGCAGTTAGCAGAGGACCGGCATAATTGGATGTCTATGAAAGAGGCCTTTGCCCTGCAGAGGGCTTAGACAGGCTGCTGCTGATGACGATGACGACGACGACGATGTACGTTACATTGGATTAAGCACAACTTCTTGACGTTATTTTATTTAGTTATTCAAGAAATGACTGCAGAAGGTTTTTCACCGTCCTAGCGGGAGAGGGCTACATCATGTTTATAACACAGAAGTCAAACCTATCAGATGTTATAGTATGCACGCAGTCGGAAGGCAGTGAATTCCACTCATTCATGGTTCCTACAAAAAAAAAAGAGTACTTAAATGTGTTATTTTTAGGAGCATATGGTCTAACATTTTTTGAATGATTTAAACTTGGTAATCGCTGGGGAAATGACAGTTGTATATTCTAATGGAATAATTGTAAATTGTATATTCTAGTATACAATTCTTCGTTTAAATCAGATTGCTTTAAAAATTAACCTTGTAATTGTTCGCCTGTCCTCGAGTGATTCAAACCCACATTTTTGTCATTTCAGAGACCGATGAGAGGCCCCTGAAGTCTGATAACATGAACCTGGCGCTTAGTCGCTGGATCCTCTCCAGTTTCCCTATAACCCTCTTTACGTATGGGTCCCACACTAACGGCGCATATTCCATCACTGGTCGAATTAATGTTTTGCAGGCTGAAAGTTTTACCGTCCAATCACACGCCTCTGGTTTCCTCCGTAAGAAACACAGCTTTTTGTATTGTTCTAGGCATCGTTATGTTTATGCGAAAAATAACGATGAACCACATTCTTGCCTTGTTCATCTGACACTGCATGCTTACTGTTATCTTCGTTACATGTACAATAAGGAAGCCATTTACTTCTGGTCGCGTATTGAATGAGCCGGTTTGAACATGGCACAGTGAGTTGAGGGGCTAAACAAGCCAATAAATGAGTAATCAATAATAAAGCACTGATTGATTAATGGGAAAGGCAGCCATTCAACACTTCTGTATCTTTACTGCATACGGAACTATCCGAACGCATTCAGGTTCAACTTTCAGCATGCAGCTAATCAAATTAAGATATCATATACGGTCTTAATTTGCTTAGCTACTGATTCCCGGCCGCGACGGCCACTTTTCTGGTGAAGGTGAAAAGCGAAATCGCCCGTGTGTTCGAGATTTCCGTCGCGCACTGTTAAAGATCCCAGGATGGTCAAAATTAATCCGGAGCCCTCCACTACGGCGCGCCTCATCGCCGGTGTAGCGTCGGCACGTTAAATATCAAAATCAATCAATTAGTAACTCCGCACCTGAGTAAATCATCTTCAGGGTGACGATCGTGAATTTTCTAATAGTATTTCCTGCCGACTATCTCTTCTCTTATCAATGCGGCGGAGTTTCTGAATGACACCAACGCAGGCGCTTTTTTCTCCTCCAGAAACCTTGTCCCCGACAACTACGTCGAAGCTTTCTTTTACACGGTGAGTATATGCGATAAGTGTCGAGCATCGTAATCAGTTGCTTCGGCTGATAAGCATTCCCGTGTTAATTAAGTGCTCGCAGTGGGAGCACGACACGGGCAGCGACCCTTTTGCGTTTTTAACACGAAAGCGTTTTATTCCCGGATACACAAAGATTTTGCTGACGTAATATCCATAACGGAAGTGACTCCAGTACAATGAAGCAAGCCGCCTGTAAAGGGTGCACCTCGGCACACAGCGTCTTCTTGCGGGGAAGGAACCCTTAGTACTAAAGATTACGTTATAAATAGGGTTTCGTTTCGGTTTTATATTTTAACACGGAAGTGTTTTATGCCGGGATACACCAAGACTTCACTCACGTCATATCCGCCACGGGAATGACGTCAGAACACTTTTGTCGAAGCGACGCGCCAGCAGGACGCCGCTAGCTAAGCACACCAACAAGACAGCCGTCGACCCGCAAATCATGCTCAGCTGCAGATTTCGCTGCACTTTCGTGTTTTTCACTTTTCACTTTCACTTTCAATTTCACTTTCGTGTTTTACCGATTCATATGACAGAGGAATCACCCACAGTTTTTTTTTTTCAATAATTCTTGCGCTTTCTCGGTTAAAGAAAAGCCTTTTTTGAGCATCATGCCTGAAATGAAGCATTGAAACCAGGAAATCAAAAATGGGAGAATAACGCGTACGAAAGCATGCTTTTGTCGTCGGCCTTAATCACCCGTTCCACAACGAGCCATATCCAGTTGGCATATAAGAAGTAATGTCCTCACACGTGATTTTTATTGCCTTGAATGGCAGCTTCGCTCATATATTATAAACTGTGTGATCGCTCCAGTTCTTCTCGCACCCGGTAGCAGACTTCATTTGCGTGACTACCCCGTAGTGCCCGTAGTTCTCGTAGCGTACGCGAACATGCCAGCGACGCGGCGTGCCCTTGGTAGCCCCTAGAGACAGGAAGTTCCATAGGGACACGTAGTCGCTAGGGACTTCAGGTAGTTTCTGCTTCCATTGGCGCAAGAAAAGGGTCGCCGTTTTTCACGCGAAATCCGCGTATCAACAAGCAGTCTTATCTTTTAGTATCGGGGAACATTAAAACAGTTAGGCGTTATATCACTTAAAAGGGCCATGCGGGCAAATACAGGTTTGTTTTATTTGAAAGATTGCGTTTTATCGCACCCTCAGCGCTTGTGCGGCAGCAAACGATGCTTTATTCACTAATAAATTAAACATTTTAGGCCAAAATTTCAATTGTCCCGCTAAACCGTGTGTTTTCGGCACTTGACACTGACGTATCCAGAGCAGGGCCTTAAAAATATAGCCTGATGACTAGGGCTGCTACCATCTCACAGACGGCCGTTTGGATATCTTGTTTATCGCCCATTTTCATATATGGCGCTGCAATACCGCTGAAGATAAGGTCCCTAAATTTTAGGGGCCTTAGCTGAAGAGCCGGTGTTCGCACTTTGCTTCTGGCCTTTATGGTTCACACTAATCGTTTCCTAAAACGTAACCTATGACTCGACAAAAATGATCATGTGTCAAAATGATCATGTAAGTGACCGTGCCGCTTATGTCAGTTGGTCAGTGTTGGGCAGACAAGTCCAACTCGTCCGACGGCTGTTACAGGAATGCAGTGTCAGCCGGCAAGATGCCGCACTAACTGCTTCGGTGTTTGCGTGTTCGTTCGTAGCCTTAATTGTTCACCCCAAAATTCTTACTGCTATAAAAGTAGTGTGCCCTAAATTTATGCGCAAATACCTCTTTCGGCAAGCTTATAAGCTCTGCCTAATTTGCGTTTGCTTTTGCCGGCCTACGCCAATCGCGCAGCTGGGCATAGGACATCACAGGTTCTGTTGCAGGAAATGAGCGAGAAGTGAGTCGCATGGCCATTCCCTTTTTTCCTAATTATAAAGCTTATCTGAGCGAAGTTTACGTTAAAAGTGATGTCAGTATGATTGTAACGAGGCGCAAACTTTCGAATGAACCGAACTTGTGTTTTGCCTGCATGGTCCCTTTAAAGGAGCCATAAAGACAAAATGCACTTTTGGGCAATAATAAAATACAACCTTTGGTACTTCACTCAGCCACATTGTAGTCACGCAAAAGGTTTATCTTTAACCGAGAAAGCACAAGAAATATTGAAAAAAAAAAAAAACTGTGGGTGATTGCTCTGTCATAAGAATCGGCAAAACACGGAAGTGAAATGTGCTCCGAAATCTGCAGCTGAGCATAATTTGCGGGTCGGCGGCTGTCTTGTGGGTGTGCTTGGCGAGCGACGTCCCGCTGACAGGTCGCTTCGGCAAAGGTGTACTGGCGTCATTTCCGGGACGAATATGATGTGAGTGAAATCTTGGTGTATTCCCGGCATAAACACTTTCGTGTTAAAATATAAAACCCGAAAACGAACAACCGCTAATTATAACGTACTCTTTAGTACTAAAGGTTGCTTCCCCGCAAGAAGACCCTGTGCGCAGGGGTGCACCCTTTACAGGCCGCTTGCTTCGTTGTTCTGGCGTCACTTCCGTTATTCTGACGGATATTACCTCAGCGAAATCTTTGTGTATCCGGGAATAAAACACTTTCGTGTTAAAACAATTCAGATTTCGCGCTACGGTGACGCGTAATATGGTGACGCGCAATATGGGCCAGCTCTAGAACATGTTTATCAGTTTGTTAACTGCTCGTTGGCAATACAATCGCAAAGTCATCTTTGTGGTGGCTTAGCTGTGCGACCGCCAATCGCACAAACAATTGATTCTGCGACGTTATAGAGAAAGCGCCGGAAAGTGGCGGGGTGTCGCTACGGCTCAATGTTTTCTTTAATATCTCGGTCATTTGTTTGACGTCTGCTACAAGATTGGTGCTATTGCTATCTGGAAAAAGCAGTCTCTTGAAGGAATCAAACTTGTATTTCACCTTCATGGCCTTCTTAATCTTTTCTCACACCGAAGTTATAAACATCGTATACTTACGTCGCCGGGTTACAGTATAAAATGCTTAGGAAGTGTTCCCAGTTCGTTTGACTGTATTCATTTCTATTACCAGAAAAAGTGTGTTCAAAAGTGCCGCTCCGCTCGCGTGCTCCTCGGTGATTTTGTGACGTCACTGTGACGACACACTGGCATGTCGGAAGGGCGGAATGTATGGGAGTGCGAGCACGTTTAACACATATAAAGCTGCGGCTGAACACAGAGTCACACGCAACCGTATCCTGCATTAAAATTGAAATTTTAGGAAGTGGAATAGCATCAAACCTTATTGTAAGCGTGTGTGACGTCATGTCATTGCCGGAGTGTGTGAAATGGCCGTGGTGGAATGAAGGCTGTTGTTTTCGGATTCAGAGTAAATTAAGGCTACAAGTTTGCGCTGAACAATGAAATTTAGGGTTACGTGAGGTCGACACAGTAAGTGCGCGAATAAAAGAGTTAAAAAAACAACTTCTGTGTCCGCTTAAAACCCTTGTTCCGGATATTCAGTCGAGTACGCAAAGACAGTGGAACCCACGTCATGAAGAACGTCCAAACGATGAAATTAGGTAATGAATATCAAAGAGGTCGCACATACGATGAGCGAAAGACATAACCAATACCAGTTACGGCTGCAGTCTCACTCTTGTTTGCTTGTTGAACATTGCCAGCGCTTATCATTACACTAGTGAAAAGTTGCAATTAAAGCGTTATCTTTTTCGTTTCAGACTACTACGGTCGGAAAAAACGTTACTGGTGAGATTTACGGCTTGTCTTTGATTTGTAGGGTTGCGGGAACATGCTAGAAACATTAGTTGTTCACGCGAATTGCGCATTCCCCTGGGGTGCATCCAGATTTCAAACCACTGACCTAACGAGGATAGTTTTTTTTAGCTTCAATAACGCATTTTCCGAGGAATGAAAATAGTAAAACATTTGCCTTTATTGTAATATAGTAGTAGTAGTAATAGCCTTTGGAAAACCGATGGAAAATACTTGGTCGGTGGCCTCAGCGGGAAGACTTACTCTTGCGTGTACCGTGTACGAGATATCCTCTAATCAAGGTTTGAGAGGAAACTGGTACCATTGCTACATTTTTCGACGTGAACGTCAAGCGGAATGGCGCTGGTGGATTATTCAATGTTCAGACATATCGAGGGCCCTTGTGCTCCTTCCGGACTCAGCGAGACATCAACTTAACGAACTTGTTTGGACCAAATAAAAAGTTGGTTAAGCAAAACTTATCAGGTGACACCAGTGGCATCAGCCTGACTTGAATTGCAGACTCAACTCAGTGACTCAATGACGGCGGTAGCTCGTACTCGTATTTTGGAGAGGATCTAAAATAACCCGACGCAATTGAAAAACGATTGGAAAATTAACCAGTAACGGCTTTAAAACAAGCGTCGCTCGCAGATTCAGTACGCATGCACCCAGATACATTTATTTGTTCTTTTCCTGTTTGTAGTTCAACACCAAGGTCTTCTTTTCTTGGCATTGGGTTTTAGGTTATCAGCGTGGAGCATGCCCCCCATAGAGTCAAGGGGCCGTTTGCCGCGGTGTAAGATGTTACTTCGTCCTACACAGAGGTTTAATTAATAAAATGTGTCAATTAGTCAATCAATCAATCAAGTAAACAAATCGAGTTGTCTGGTATAGCGCACTCATCGCATGAAGAATAAGCGCGCTGTCACCAACGCCCCCAGACACGGACCGCTTCGAGACGGTGCGGGAGCCCCGGGCCAACATTCTGGGCGTGCTGTCCATGTCGGTGGTGCTGGGCTGCATCCTGTCGTGACGGTGAGCGAGTCGGACGTGCTGCTCAACCTGTTCGTGGGCTGAGCAACGCCACGGTGACCGTGGCGCACCTGACGGCCTGTACTCGCCCGTGGGCGTCTTCTTCCTGGTCGCCACTCACGTGACCCAGGCGTCGCAGCTGGACAAGACGCTCACCGTCGTCCGCACGTACCTGCTCCTCACGCTGGCGGGACTGGCCGCCTACGGACTCGTGCTGCTGCCGGGCCTCTACGCGCTCGTCACTGGCCAGGTGCGTGCGCGTGGCTAGTGGGTGGGAGAAACATCGCATTCGAGCGAGAGTCCATTAGGCCCCCCTTGGGGAAAGTGGGGCTGGGGGAAGAGAAGGACACGAATCACACAGTGGTCACTGTTCCAGCGTTGGGAACAGTTCACGCAGTTCAGTTTTCACAGTAAACGCGCACAGTTCACAGTGTATACATAGAGCGCATGCAGGTCAGCCCTTGAAAGTCGGTCAGACTGCCACTTTTTGGACTGTGTTCATATGCATACTGGAGTGCGTGTGTGGGAACGATGGCGAGAGAGAGAGAGAGAGACAAGGAAAAGTCAGCATTATGCCAATTCTCTCGCGCATGCGCACTGCTCGCCGTTGGCAGGACCCCCGGCCCTTCCTGCGCGTCACGCTGGCGCCGACGGTGAAGGCGTTCCGGTGGGCCTCCCGCGCCGTCAGCGTGCCGGACACGATCGAGGCCCTGGAGGAAGCGGCCGACCTGGAGCCGCGCATCGTGCGCTTCGTGATCCCCGTGGGCGCCAACGTGAGCATGTCCGGCACCGCGCTCGTCATGTCTGCCGCCGCCGTCACCCTGGCCACGCTAGACGGCCTCGAGCTGGGACCCGAGGAGTTGCTCATCATCAGGTGCGGTTTTGCAGATCCCTATGGCTTTTATGCCTATTATTTCCCGTTCCATTGCACGCTGAGTCGTCCTCAATTTAAGTTGAACCCTTTTAGTGGGCCTCCAAGTTTCTGCCCCGTAGGTGAGTACCGGTAAGACGGTAAGACGCAGCTGTCATACACTTTCTCCTTCAGGGACAATGGTAGGCTGCCATTCATTATCTGAGAATTCCTGCCGAATGCACTCCACCCCATTCTAATTACCTCTCCCTTATGGTTGGGATCCGGGATCACTTCTTGGACAATCGACAAGGTTAAGGGACTTGGGTTGAGGGACAGGAAGAGAGCGGAGTAGGTCGAGAAACAAACGCGTGTTGAGGGCATATTAGTAAAATTAAGAAGAATTAGGTGTGGGCAGGGCCTTTAATGCGAAGGCAAGGTTGGTCATTAGGGGTAACAGTATGGATCCCTCGAGGAGGCAAGCGTGGCAGGGGGCGGCAGAAAGTTAGATGGGCAGATGAGATCAAGTTTGCGGGGATATATTGTTCGTAGTTAGCACAGGACCGGGATAGAGGGAGATCTATGGGGGAGGCCTTTGCCCTACAGTGGGCGTAGATAGGCTGTTGATGATGTCTTTTAGGCAAAACTATGGGTGGTGTCTACATTTAGATGGTCTCTACATATTGTTAGGGCGCCTGAGGGCGCAGCTAGGACCTCCTGGAAGACAAGACCTATCTGCTTACTTTTCTTCGGATGACTGTAACCTCAAGGGCAGATTCCAGTATCCTCTTTGTTCTTTGTTCGATACGCTAGACCAAACTTTGCCCCCCAGGGCATCTGGCCTCCTTACCTCAATGAAGCAATTCTCTCTCTCTTGGTCAGGTTCAGCTAGGCAGGGCCTCCTTGAGGATTAAATGGCCCTCACGTGATGGTCGTTCCTAAGCGTATCGTCGGCGTGGCCAGCTTCGGCCCGGGGTGTAGGACTTCGCGGGCCCTTTTGAGGATGGCCTGAAAGGGTGCACTAAACGCACACGGGGGGCTGGCCAGAACGCCAGTTCACGCGCCAAGGCCTTCCACAAGGTGGTGGGTCCGGGAGAAACTTTTGGTGGGCAGCATTGACCATGTGCTAAGTGCAACATCCCTCGTGGTGATTAGGGATATTTTTGAGTGGGCTATGCTCAGCCGTGCGTACATTACTTTGCCCAGCCCTTTGTAACGTGTAAGTCGTCGTCTCCATTAAGTACCAATTGAGTAACTGGTAATAGTAACTTGCTCCTAAGAAGGACGTCCGTCAATACGGCTGGCTTTTCACCCTTTTATCTCCTCTATGGACGTGAGCCCACTTTGCCGCTTGACACCTTGATGCCCTCATAGATCACTCCAACGACCGAATATCCCCTCGAAGCTGTTTCTCGAGCGACTCTAGCCCATGAGGTCGCCCGCGCCCGCCTTTCGGCCTCGCAGGTTCCGCAGAAAACGCGTTAGGACCTTAAGCACCGCAGCGTCCATTATCCTCCTGGAACGCTCGTGTTGTTGTGGTCTCTTTCTCGCCGTGTGGGCCTCTCTGCAAGGCTTTTCTCGCCTTATCACGGCCCTTATAAGGTCCTGAGGAAGGTCACCAATGTGACGTATGAGATAAGTCCTGTTGCACCGTCCACATCGTCTTCCACCCCGAAGACCGACATCGTGCTTATACTGCGACTGAAGCCCTACAACTCTCACAGCTTGGACGCAACACCTTAGTCAGCAGCGAGTCGATGCTTTTCCGGCCGGGGGCTATGACGAGGATGTTGGGCTCGGTACTAAGCCGACAGGTATGCGTTGTTGTCTGTGCTGGCCATTCGCCGGGAGATGGACTGATGAGCGCTGAGGAGCTAGAAGAAGAAGTCGACGGCGATCGGACTCGATTTGGTTGGCGCGTGGATCTGGACACTCTGCTCTGAATTCCTCCTTGTAAATACCTCTGCGAATACAATACCTTCCATGTAACAATATGTTTGGTTATTACAAGGAATCTAAACGGGTTTCATTTTGTTGTTTCATTTCGAAGTGGGAACAAGTCCTGTATCGTGTTCATTGCTAAGCTATCGCCAAGAAACCAGCGTTTTAACGAAGTATGACATAGAGATGTTTACCGGTCAAGGGCATTTACTGTTGCGCTAACATTGTGACGAGTGCTGCAGCTGGCCGAAGTAATTTTCTTGTTAGAATATTATGTACGACTGAATCAGCGAAAATTTCTCAGTATACGTACGGATGAGAGGCGCATCATCACCGATATAATCAAGATCTCCTCGGCATCACCGAAACATCATCAAAATGAGAAGGATGCCAACCGACTGAGTGAGTGTGCGCGCGCGTGTTTGTGCTTGCTCGCTAGTTTGTCAATATACAGCCGTCGCCATTGTCGTATTGTACCTAATTACCCATTCCCTGAAAGGTGACCTAAACGTGAATTAAAATTTTGAACCTTGCGCTGGTCACGGCGTTATAGAGCTGGCTGGACACAAGCTTATATGTTCACGCAGCCTGACGGTGGTGCTGGCCAGCCTGGGCGCGGCGAGCATCCCCAACAGCGGCGTGCTCACCGTCCTCATGATTCTCATGGCTCTGGAGGTCTCCAGCCGGAACATCAGCCTCGTCCTCGTCCTCGACTGGTTGGTGTAAGCCATGGCCGCCTCGATCTCGGCGATTCCTTTCCCCGAGCACTCCCTGCCTGTCTTTTTAGATGCAACGCATCTCATGCTCGCCCCTCTGTCCTTCCTGCGTCTGTCCGGCGTTGTCCGCACAGCTGCGCCTCTCTTCCTCTCCTCTCTCCGATAGCGAACACTCTCTCCCAAACAGCTGCAGGTTGGCGCCGCGCGCTCTCACTCCGTTGCTAGGCGCCGGTGGGCGGCGCTGCGCTCGGCGCTGCGGGCTTGCGCATGTGCAGTACTCTCTCTCTCCGCGCTCTCCTCTCCTTCGGGCGCTGTGGATATAAAGCGGCATGCCGCGCCCCGACGGTCTCAATCGACGGTCGTGCGCGTTACGCTTGCACTCTCTCGCAGTACTCGACGATTGCTTGATGCAATCGTCGAGCCCCTAACTGTGCACTTTACGGACCACAAGGCACTCATTCTTGTCTGCAATAAAGATCGTACCTGAGCATACGTGTACTGCATGTGCATTACATGGTGAAAATGGAAAATTACGCCCACCTCCCCTTCGCGTGAGAATCCCTGCTATAAGCGTAATCAATACGATGGAAAACGCCAATGGAACCCCCCATGAGATGCGTTGCATCACACCAGGGTTCCCGCGAGGGGAGGTGGGCGTAATTTTGTCTTCACTTCGGGAATAAATTTTAGTCTTGGGCGTTGACATGTCTGCGCATAGGATGCCCTATGATGCGGATAGCTTTTTTACCTTTTAATGTAGCTTTGGAACCTACAATGTAGCTTCGGGATCTCACTACTGCCGAGTTTAAGCTCGTACTACGCAACGCTTCCCCAGGAGCCGTCTTGTCGTTACAGACACCGGCTTGTTCACTTATTATAGGCCAATTACAGCTTTCTCACTAAACTTCCTGACCCACTTCCCTTCCCATGAAAAGTATCGCATGTAATGGCGCAAGTCTGAAGGCACGACGAGGGTTCAGTTTAACTGCCATCTTCGCTTGTTGGACCTCTTCCTCCGTGCACAACCGCAGCGACCGTTTGCGAATGACGGTGAACATCTACAGCGACTCGGTGGGCTCGGCCATCGTGCAGCAGTTCAGCCGGCTGAAGCCAATCGAGGACAGCCTGGACGAAAGCCTCGTGCCGGAGCAGCGGCCACTCGTGGCCAGACTCGGAAAACGGGCCTCTCAGTTCCTGCCGGGCTCGGCGGTCGAAGGAGCCCTCCACGGCGCCGACCGCGAAGAGCAACTCTCCTCCATTCTGCGGCCGCTGGCACGCCGCCGCGGCACCCTGGCCTACGTGCCGCAGCCGGCACCAACTCCCGGAGGCTGGCGATCGCCCCTCAAGAGGGCGAGCCTACGACCGAGTTCTTCGCCCCGACCGGCGCCGTCGCCCTCCAGCACAAGCAGCAACGCGACTCGGGACGAAAAGGAAAAACAAGGTCAGGGTTAATTCATGGTTCGAAGGGACGGCTAAGGACATCAAAGCAGGTGTCAGGTGATGACCCTAATCATGTATACACGCGGACACACGCTTAAACACTTCAGTGCGTTGCTTAGGCGAGAAGTGAATGACATGTCATTGCACCCTCCGCAGGATGTCATGATACCTCCCATCACGAGGGACAATTGTTGCGTGACGTCATGCCCCTACTCGTCCGCCCAATGCGGAGGCATGGCATGTGGGTGTATCATTATCTATGACCCAGCAGAAGCCCAGAGAGCTCATTTTAAATAGCTGGTTCACAAGTAGCATAGGACACGCGGTTGAAGCACGAAGAACAGCACTAAACTTGTCCGCTCAGTTGTCATTTGCTTTTACCCCGTAGCCAATGTTTTAGCAGCGGAGCTGTGGAAGGTCGAGCCTTTTCGTCCGTCTACTGAAGGTCGTGCGTCACGCAGGGGAAGGAGCAGGTTTCTCAGATCCAAGATAGAAGGCGCAGTGGTCTCGCACGAACACGTTCCTCTTCCTATCCGTAGGAGGGGGGAGCCTCCTGCCGCTAGCTGCCTTTAGATCCCTTTGCGTGAACGGTAGAATTTGTGCCGCGGTGGCCCTGCAGGGGTACGTGAGCACCCGTTGATGTTCAAGCCGACACGAGAGAACCACAGCTCCGTTGTTTCGGCACAATTCACACTGGGTGGCAGTGCACACTGCAGGCTTAGATTTTTAGCCAAGCATGACCCTTGCACGAGCACAGTATATTCCAACAATCTCCGATTCACGCTATGTTGCTGGGAGAGAGGCTCGCTGGTTGTAAGTGATTCGCAATATCTTCAGTATACATTATTCTTGGAGGACAGGGCGTAATTTCGGCGGGGTTATAACGTCACAGAAAAAGCACAAAACAATCAACTACCTTTCTGTCGGAACTACAATAACGGGGGAACGCGAGTCTGTCCAAAATCGGGTCCAACACCAAACGAATCAACCCAGAAACGAGCGGGACCTTATCAGGGCGGTTTACCGCACTGCGATTGGGCTCTCTAGTGCTTTACTGATACGAGCATTTCATAGCGCTCAACCATTCGCCGGCAGACGGAGGGGTGAATTTTCTGTCCAGTTTTGCACGTCCATGCACCCATCTCCAAATGCAAAGTGCTTCGGCCGTGCCGAAATGACGCAGTCAGATAGACGTCGGCGTCATGACTCAAGGGACCCAGGTTCAATTCCGTCCACGGGAAGCGTTTAATTTTTTTCTGCAATTCACCCACGATTATCATTATCGTCATAAAATGTTGGCTTTCCTGCAGTGCGTTTCGGGTGGACTACAAACTGCATCAGTGAGAGGCTAAAAGCTTCGCTTTAAAAATTCGGCCACCTTCGCATTTGAGAGGCAAAGACTCACGAAACAGCGGAAATGGCGGTCTTCACTAGTTTCAACTTGGCTTTTCTTAGTCTGCCCATCTCACCGGTAGACCAGACATTGCCGCCGAGCGCACGCCGTCTCTCTCAACTAGGACAACACTTGCATGTCAGAGATTACGCCATGTTACGATTCTGCGCGCCGCTGCCATGTTCGCGCTACCTGCAAAGTTTTGCAGAGTCCCCCGGTGTGTAAGAAAGCGGCCTCGGACAAGTAGCAACGTGCCTGGGAACAGCCCGATCGCGGGCGCCTCGCTGTCGTTATGATTAAAACTTCGGCGGCTGCAAACGCGGCGTGTAGCGATTTGTCTCGGCGGGCAGACGCCGCAGCCGAGATCTCCTCTCTCCCCTTTCTCAGACTCAGCGTGCGCCGCTACTACCGACCTCGCACTAACTCTGGAAAGAGTTGTGTGTGTCTGTACTATGTTCGCACCGCGTGCAAAAGCTGAATGAGCGTTGTTTGACTGTTAACGCTTTGGGCATAAATACGGGGCCCCGAGCGCAGAAGTTCATTTGTTCGGAGCAGCAAATCCATTCTGTCGCACTGATAGAGTCCCGTACGGCAACCTCGCCCGGAAGGGCATTGTTCCTGTATTCCTTTGGCTCATCTCTCGCCATGCAGTGAACCAGTTAAGTTTGCCTTCGGCTTCTTGTCATCTCAGAGGCAGCAACTTTAGCTGGCCGCTCGCCCACCACGCTACCTCGCATGACGGAGACGCCTTCCCGAATGTAACGACTGGTTGCCAGCAGGGTGATGGCAAGTTCGTAACAGCCATCACCGGGTGCAGCCAATCCCCACCTTGCGCCTCCCCACCCGAATAACTGCGCCCGGACGTGCACTTCGAATACCTTTGGTCAGCTCCTTGCCTCCTCGCCACTTCCCCTCGCGATTCTTGGCCTTGCACTTTCCTCCCCTCCACTCTGCTGCGCCGAGTTTTGAGCGACGCCAGACACGGATGGAACTCAAGCTTAAACAGCTACGCTGAAGAGTACCGACACTGATGCACGGCAGCAGCCATTTTGGTGCCTGACGCCAGGGTGGCCAGCTTTATGCGCCCTATTGCGGCTGATATTGACGGGCGGAATCGGTCCGGGCGCCGCTTGGCAACCATGACAGCTGTGTGTTTACTTTTCGAAGAATTAGATACAGCGCGCCGGTGCGATGGGGACAGCTCGGTTACCTTCTGGTTCTCCAGGCACACGTCCGAGTGGTCATCGTTGACGTGGCTGTTACGTGGGATTGCAACGAAGAGATTCTGAAACAGAAATGCCGGGAGAAGGTACAGAAGTATTCCGTGCTTTCTGGCCTTTTTCCTGGGCGGCATGTTGTGTTCCACGGCCTCGTCTTGGGTGCTCGCTCAATGCTGTGTAGGGAATCTATGTTAGCCGGAGCAGCACTTGGTCTTCTTCCTCGTGACTTGGGCTGGTTGTCTGCGTGCGTACTCCATGGCAGTCTTATCGTTTTCCAACGGTTCAGTAAGCGAGTCCTGGGAAGGGGGAGGGGTGTAGGGAGTGATTTTTATCATTAATTAAATCTCTTGCAGTTCTCCGTACGTTTCCTGAGTTTTATTTCCAATTTTGTCGTTCTTCTTCCTTGTTTTTGTTCTCTTTCGTTGAGGACAATCGCCACACGTTTGTTATTGTAGTTGAAAGGCCGGCCACTGTCTTAACATCTTGTCTGAGTATTTCGTTTTCATCTTCTACAGTCCGTGTCGGGGTATACCTTTTGGGCACCTTGCCACGGACATGGTGCACTGGCAAGGCAAAGAACAGGCTGGGCTACGGCCCATTGTTCCATGTCCCGAACAAGTGTCCTTCAGTCAGACGCCAGTGGCCAGAACACCTCGTTTTCCGAGAGAATTTACGTATTTAGCTTATTTATTGGCTCTAGGTTTCGCTAGAGCCACTAATGAAGCTACGCTTTTTAAGTGGCTATAGGTTCCGCTAGGCCACTGTCGTTCTTTCCCAGCGGGAAGCGATGCAGGAGTTTTCCACCTTCCCACCGGTTGAAACAGCCCAGTACAGAGCAGCACGCCATCGCTACTTTGTCTGGGGTCTTAAAAACTCATTCTTAACGTGTCATACAGCCGCATTGCGCTCTCGCGCGGCAACACAGAGGCACCAAAATGTCAGCGCCCATGGGTCTTGCGGGGTAAACAAATGTCACGTGACGCGGTTCGACCAATGGCCGCTGCCGGCGGCATACAACAATGACAGAAAAGAGTGCCGATACTCTGGAACAAGAACTAGTGGCTCTAAGCTCCGCGGGTAAAGCAGCATACGAGCTATGAGGACGAGATGTCTTGTCGGGGAACCCGTATGACAGTCGTCTTAATGCAGGCTAGCAAAGCTGAATTAAAGTTGCCACACGAAGTATTCGGTGCTGGGAAGCAGTGCCCGTGTGTCAAATGAGGTGCAATATTCGAGGCTCGTTTGTTTCGAAGGCTGCGAACTGCTGCTCCATCAATTCCACGTCCAGCTCTTTCACCTCCTCTCATGCTGCGTTCATAACTGCGTCATTTTGTATCGGTGTCTTCAGACTGCTACTATATACTGAGCGTCGTCAACGCGGGAACGTTGTTTGCCAGGCGTTTTTGTGTGTTGTTTCTTGCCTCCAAGATAACAATTCCATCGTAACAGCTGGTTTAATCTCTTTCACGCAGTGCCGGTGTTTACGACCGGAGCTTCGTCAGACTTTTTCGATGTGATCTCACACGCAAACGGCCAAACGCCAGTGCGCTGCCAGGTGGTCGTGGATGGCACGTCGCCTGCCCGAAGCGGCATCATCAAGAGTTCGGGCCAGTGCTTACTCGATGTCCGATCGCCGGAGAATCGTCCTAGCGGTCAGGAGGCAGCGGTGGTGCCCTCGGAAGGGGCGCCGAGCACCAGCGAAAACTTAGTCCACGCCGCCGCCGGCTCAAAGACGGGCTCCCGCACTCGTCGACGTCACCGGCGACTACGCGGTGCGACCGGGAGCAGCAGTAAGGCCAGCAAGAATACGGACCAGAAGCTCGAGGTCCAAGTGCCGGAAGATCCGCCCAGCAGCCTACGGCAGGAGGCGGTGGCACCCTCGGAAGGGGCGCCGAACACCATCGAAAACTTCGCCGCCGCCCCCGCCAACTCAAAGACGGGCTCCCGCACTCGTCGACGTCACCGGCGACTGCGCGGTGCGACCGGGAGCAGCAGTAAGGCTAGCAAGAATACGGACCAGAAGCTCGAGGTCCAGGTGCCGGAAGATCCGCCCCGCGGCCTCCGGCAGGAGGCGGTGGCGCCCCCGGAAGGGGCGCCGAGCACCATCGAAAACTTCGGGCCCCCGCCCCCGCCGACTCAAAGACGGGCTCCCGCACTCGTCGACGTCACCGGCGACGACGCGGTGCGACCGGGAGCAGCAGTAAGGTCAGCAAGAATACGGACCAGAAGCTCGAGGTCCAGGCTCCGGAAGATCCGCCCAGCAGCCTACGGCAGGAGGCGGTGGCGCCCTCGGAAGGGGCGCCGAACACCATCGAAAACTTCGCCCCCGCAGTCGAAAACGGGAAGACGCACTCCCGAACTCGTCGGCATCACCGGCGACGCGGTGAGATGTCCCCCAACAGCGACGACAGGCACACCTCCAAGGGCAGCGGCAGCAAATCTCAGCGGCGCTCCAAGTCGCGCCAGCGCCGCCCTCGGCACAAGCACGCCCAGACCGCGACTCCGTGGACCATCTCGCCCAATGCTCATCCGACGCAGCTTTTTGATAGTACATCGCCGATGGACGTGCTGCCGGGGTAACCCGTCTAAAAGAAGCCCCAGGACATTGTTTTGCGCACCGATGAGTGCATTTTAGCATACCCTTTTGTTCGTTTTCTGGCACCGTATACGTAATTTGTTATTCCATTCGAACGGAGGGTGGATTGTATACGCCACTGTTCATATAACGCCCAACCTGCTGTATGCGTCACTGCAGCAAACACGGTGCGACAATGAGTACTCGAAGATTTTGCGCCGTGCTGTTCTGATTTAAACGAAGAAACAGCCATGCACATGCGCATACCACAGCTAGCCTTCGCTTAGCCAGCTACTGGACATACGTCACTGTAATTCGCCTGAATGAGCTCGCTCTAAATAAACTTATTCAGACACGCAAAAAATGCAAAATATCAAGCTGTTTAGCAAATTTTCATTTGTCGTGTCCGCAATTAAAAATACCAAGAAATTGCCAAGCGCGTGCACGTGAGCATGGGCCTTGCGGCGACCGCCCAGCGTCCCCTGAGCACGTTCGCCAAGCTAAGCATACCAATTCAGGGGGATTGGCCAAGATTGGCCAAAATAAAAAAAGCTCGAGCGTTCGCCGTAATTGTGGCAACACTTGCTCGGAACGAGAAAGACACGTCATAGCGTACAGCCCTCCATGGTGATGTCAATTGATTATAACTTCCAAAAAATGAAAGAAGCTCACACTTAATGCAACAATGGCGGAGTAAAAGTCGCTGCGGCACCGAAGAAGAAGCAAATCGGCTGCAATCGTGGATGTAAACTTCGTGATGGTCGTGAAGGTTGCGTACAGCTTCGCCACCTTCAAGTCTTAAGCGTTAGTGAGAGCTTCTTTCATTTTTTTATCAGCCATTGAGGATTATAACTAAAATGGCAGGCATTCGCACCCTTCCAAGCAAAGGGGTCGTACTGCGATGCCGAAGGCACAACGCGAGAATTCTGTAGGGGGTCCAAGGGTGTGTGAGCAGGGAGGTCATGACACCGTTTCTCGTGGTAATGAAGGGCAAATGAAATGGGATCAGTGATTGAACTCTTCAGCGGGTACGTGGCGGGCTCAGAGGGAAGTTCTCTCATGACGGGAAGCCAAGGTGAAGGGCATTTAACGGGCTCCTCATGCAGGACAGTTACGCTGCCTGTAAATGCTTGTACTTAAAGGGGCACTGACACAAAATTTTGAAGGCGAGATAACTTCGGAGATAGATTGTTGGGAACACATATACATCATCTGCAAAATATCAGCGGCGAATACAGCCTAGAGCATATTTAAAATCAATTTTAAAGTGTGCGAAACGCAACCGAGCAGACAGCAGAGGACCACGCGCAATCGACATCCCGAGGATATTGTGTAAATAAACAACGTCCAAACACGTCACGAGTTTGTGTTTGCCGCTTCCGCACTGCCGGCGCTTTTCGCCGGCTCGCCGCTCCAATCGGAGGGCCGGAGGGCGGAGCTTCTGCTCTCGAGAACGAACGACCCGATCGTTGGCGGCGGTGGCGGAGGCGCCGTGATTTCGTCAGCTCATCGGGCAGCTGGCCGCGACCAGAGTTCTACAGCGATTCCAGGCACTCTGTTTCTATTACTGTTTATTACCACTGGATGCGAAAACGCGCCGGAGGCACGAAAAGCCCACTGAGGTAGCCGCACGGTCGCTGTGCAGGCGGCGGCCACGGCCGCGAAGTGGCCCAGGCCGGCGCAGGTAGCTCGAGTGATAGCTTGTTACCGCTGCACGAAATTGTCCCCAAGTCCCCATGGTGGCTTACATGAGAAAGGAGTTAATGATGCGATGGCAGGTTGCATTAAAAATTGTCGTCTGCACCGCTTACGAGAGCGGCACTCGAATATCCGCCGCAGTGCTAAGCCGAACACATCTGTAGGCGGACCTGTAGGCAGACCGGCCGGCTGCTCCCAGCGCGCGTCTTGCCACCCACCGTCTCGAGCGTCGCACGTCGTTCTTTAGCCGCGGTAGCATTTGCACTCGCAGCGCCTGCGTCACATCCACGGTCGCTTTTTAATTAAGCGCCGCACGAGATCAGTACGTGGGGGCATTCGCAGAAACTGCCGTCGATGCGGATTCGACAGTGCTACGGCGGCTCTGCTCTGTGATATCCCTCCGACGGTCACGTGGTCAGCTTTGTTCACACAAAATCTATCGTTTCGCGGCGCTCGCTGAAACCGAAACTGCGACTGGCCGCATTGAAAATGCCTCTAATTAAACAACCGTCGCACGCTGAAGCAAATGAGGTTTCTACAGGTTATAAGTAGGCCACTAGCTACTTATCGCAACAAAAAAAAAACAAGATGCAAAATTTTTGTGTCAGTGCCCCTTTAAGCCCTGCACCAATTATTAAATTATTCCACGCGGGCTGAAGGTAGAAAGAAAAAGTTGCAAGCCCCTTTCCTTTGTGTCTGTGGCGCGTCAAGTTGCCTTCGAGAGCATCGTCTATTGCCCAAAAGGCGTAGCCGAATGTGACATTGTCAGCAACGACGGTAGTAATGTGGTTAGGTTCATCGTGCAAACAGCACCGCGGACACATTTCATGCTTCTTTTTCTGTTTTCCACTTTTTCCTCATTGTTCCCCTTTCCCCCGTGCAGGATAGCATACTAGGCCGTAGCCTGGTTAACATTCCTGCCTTTCCTTTACTTTTTCTCTCTCTCTCTCTCTCTCTCTCTCTCATTTCATGCGATCATTGTTCACAGCGAAACTATTGGTTACGTCGAGTGTATCAGATCCTGGTAGGATGAGGCACATTGTTTGTGACCGCACCGAAAGAGACGCTGTGCAGCCTGTGCTTGTTGCCATTTTGGCTGCAGTGAAGGGCCGTTGGTGCCACCCGCGCTCGAGGCATCTTGGATTCAGGGCGCCTGCCTGGAGTTACGAAGCCAAGCACTTTATGAGTAGCCGTGCATGCCTGGAGCTACAAAGCCAAGCACTATACTTAGTTGATGAGTAACCGTGCCTCCCTGGAGCTACAAACCCAAGCACTATACTTAGTTGAGTAACCGTGTATTCTTTCTCTGCCCTTGGGTGCAATTGTCCCTTTACATAGCTACCCTTGCGACTTTTTTTTTCTTTATTGCCTGCTTGGCGACAACACAACACGCACTGCTCAGTACACAAATTAGTAGCTCCAGCCACCAATCGGCTGAAGAGAGTGGCTTAAAACATCTTAAATTGCGCTAGAACATCCAGAATGGGTAACCACTCAGGTTCTTCCGGCATAACTCGATAAACTTCTCTTAAGTAAGCAACGCTTTCAATGAAGTACTCTGGCACTGTGCGAGCATCGTCTTCGGCATTTTGAACCGCCATGCGAGTTTTGCACATATAATGCAGAGCGCCATGAACATATCATAGGGCACGCCTCCATCATTGTTTACGGGCAAAAAGCGAATGCCATAAGGCGTTAATGGTAAGTCTTTTAAATGCAGAGCATTTCAGTAACTCACGATGTCACCCGCGTTGGCGTCCGTAGTCCGCACCGTCGTTGTCCCTACTATATATAAAAAAAATACTATCCGGCGCCCGGTTTCGATCCCTCGACCCTGCGGGCGGAACGCAATGTACATGGTGCTCTACCCACTGCACAAAGCCGACACAGAATGGGACGCTACGAACGCGCCTTATATCGTTGACTCATTCAAATTACTGCTGACGAGCGCTCTCTCGTCAGCAGTTGCCACAAGTGCAACGACATTAACGTAACGCAAACTACTTAACGTCGTGCGCCCCCGGAAATGCTCTGCATTTGATCGTGCCCCTCGCGAGGGGGATGTTTCACTGCGTCTTCTCTCGGTCGCGGGACCCGTGGCGCCATCTGGCGGAGGCGCGGCACAACTCGTAGCACTTTGAAAAGATGCGGCGCCAGCCAGCTATGTGTGTGCGTGCCGCACTTGTACAAATGACGAGTGCATTGGCTGTCCACAGAGCAAAGCATTCGTGCAAGTAAGCCGTTGCAGTCAGTCAGTCAGTCAGTCAGTCAGTCAGTCAGTTAGTTAGTTAACAACTCCGCAAGCATTTTTTTGGTAGTGACGGTATATAGGTCACATTTCACAATCAAGTTGTATCTGCAATATCCATGCAACTGTGGCCGAAGCAAGGTCATTGGTGCTGGGACATGCTGATCGATATTTTCAAGGTTCGTTGAGGATGTCCAGTGGAACACCGCATCCCAACAGTCCAGAAAGATATGCTCAATTGTTTCCAGCTTTTGGCATAGTCTACAGTTAAGTGTCCATGGGTGTACATATAGTCCTTTTTCCTGCAGCCAGGGTTTTACCGGTAGCGTGCCGCTATGAAGTTTAAAGAAGAAAGATTTAACAGATGAACGTACTGCCATTCGTTTCACTCTTTTTAGAACAACTTTTCCTGAACCGACTTCCTATAACTTACGATAAACTGGACAGGCAGACGCACATCAATCATATCTTTGTACAAAGGTTTCCGTGGTACACTACTCAAATACTCCGAGGAAAACCTAACCCTTAAAATCCTAAAAGCATCCACCACTTCGCGCAAGAACCCACGCACACGTACACATCGCATTTCAGAAAATAAAACTGCATAGTCTGGAATAACATCACGTAGTCGGACTTGTACCACAGTACGTAGAAAGCAATCTCTCTGATCTCTCAGAAACATAAACCGAGAAACTATTTGTCGGATAAGAAATGTGCCAGTCCCAATCCGCCACTTTTCACCGAGCGAAAACAAATTAGTTCGACTCATGCGCTCCCAACTTGAGCCCCACAAAAACACCGCAAACACTCTGTGCAGCTTTTGCATGTTCCTTCTTGACATGCGCTGCTGAGCACGAGGTCGCGGGTTCGATTCCCGCCGCGGCGGTCGCTTTTCTGATGGAGGCGAAAAGCAAAAAATGCCCGTGTGTACGAGATTTCGGCGCACGTTAAAGATCCCCAGGTGGTCAAAATTATCCGGAGCCCTTCACAGACGGCGGCGCCTCATCGCCTGCGTTTGCGTCGGCGCGTTAAACCCTACAATCAATCAATCAATCCTTCTTGACATACAAATCGCCTGTTGGACGTACCATACCTTGGCAACAGCAAACACATTACATGCTGATGCACGGGCAAACATTGACAGATCTCTTCCCCCCCATTGTGTTAATTTCTCTTTAACTCTATCAGTTTCTCCGTCCCAGTACTCTATAGCGTCCTGGTATTTTCAAGTGGAGTGCCCAGATACCTGGCCGGAGTTGTCGTCCAAGGCATGTTCTCGAAAAACACTGGCCTACTTTGCCAGTCACCGTGCCAAAATCCTATGCACTTGTTTCCAGTTAACTGCACTGGCAGACAACTCCCAAAATCGCTTTAGATCGTTCACCACCTCACTCACACTTTTCCTATAACTACAAAAAACAGCGATGTCATCGGCATATGACAAAATTTTAACTTCACTGCAGTGCAAACGGAATCCATGTATTTTTCCATTTGCAAGAATCTTTAAACAAAAGGGGTCAAGATAAATCGCAAACAACAAGGGACTCAAGGGCACCCCTGCCTCACCGACGACAGTATATCAAAACTTGGCGGCAGCGGCGTCGGTGGAAGCACGTCCCTTGCACGTTTTTCTTCTCATTCCCAGGTTGGTGATTTTATCTAATTCCCAGCGCAACCTTTTCTGATTTCGGCCACCAGCGCTGCCCCATTGCTATGTTGTGCGCTGTTTGTGCTGCTTGCGTTTTCCTATGTTTTTGTTGTGAAAATGTCCACACCGGATGTCGTACAGTCGCGTGCGATTGGAAGGCAATCGCGCGAGCGTCGACCGACCACGGCAATAACGCCCCCGCGCTGCTGGTTTACTGCGCCTGGTTGCTAGCTTACGCATCTTCTCTCCCGCGGTCGCTGTTTATTTAAGTAGCCATTACTCCCTCCCGGAGCAAAACCAGTAACGCCTTCCTCTTTTTTTTATCGCGCACGCAGCGACGACGTCCCGCTCGTCGTATCTTACAGCAGTTATCGAAAAGGTGCGCACAAGCACATTGTCGGGACATACTGGGCATTTATAACAACCGGTGCTATCGCCGCTCACGATAACCAAGAAGAAAGCGCTCACGTGACTACAACCACACGAAATCACCACAAGCGGGTGACATACTAGCCGCGGCCTGCTTGAAGAAACAGCGACCGATGGAGAGTAGAATGCATAAACTAGGTCCCAGGCGCGCCGAAAAATGCCGCGCTGGGCGTTGTAGTCTTTATCGGTGGAAGCTTGCGCGTTTACCTTCAAATCGCACGCGCGACTGTACCTGACCTGCAACAAAACCCTACCGTGCGATGGCCGTTCTTCGAAGTGCATCGAACGTGAGTACGTTTACCATGTTGGGGACTGCTCAGGGTACTGAGGCTGCATTTAAAGCCAAAGGCGAGGCATGCAGATCGTGGCGATGCGTCAGCTGCCGTGCTCCAAAGGGTAAGGGTGGTGGCAGGTTGGTCAATGGTTCTGACATCGCACACACTCTTGCGGACATCACGCGAAAACTCGATGCACTAGCTGGCTTGCCAGCTCAGGCTATTGAAGTGCAGCAATCTATCGAGTTGATGTCGCTAACGTGCGACGAAATTGTGAAAACGGGGGCAGTGCATGAGCTGGATATATACGTATTCCTTGAAGCAACGTTTCAACAAAGTTGAATGGAAGTGCGCCAAACCGGACGTTCCGTCCTTCCGGACAGCTGTGAACGACTTTGAGTGGCGCAGTAGAAAGCAAAATTGGGAAATCCATGGCATTCCACCTTCTGAGAATGAAGATATGACGTCGAAACTTAACGATGTGGCCCGGACTGTCGGCTTGCCTGAACTTTGTCTTGATGTAGTTGATGTACAGTCATGGACACTTCAAATACGAACCGTAGAACGCGCGGGTAGAGATATCGGTGCTGTCACCTGGCTGCGGCCGTGGAAAACACAGGGACATACGCAGAAGATATGCCGGGAGGGAGGCTGCGTGTGCCACTGCGAGATGTCACCCTCTCCTCGCTCGCATGCTTGCCTCGTCGCCAAGCCCCGAGAGCGCTGAAAACAACTGTTTGCTCTGCTCCGCGAGATAACTGCGGCCCCTGAGTGCTCGGCGCACGCGAGCGCCTGCTCCTCGTCTGTCTCGGCGTCCCATTTTCGGCATACGTTTGCATGTGGAATGCAGCAACTTGAGCAAATAACGATGGACACTTGGGTCACACAGAAAAGCATGTTCATTGCTGCCTGCGAAAAAAAAAAACGAAAAAATCGGGCCGCCCACATTGTTGTGCAGGGGAAACTGGCCTATTGAACGGCTAGGGCTCGGTAACTTCTTAATTTTTGTGAATGTTAGAATTCTTCCAGTAATTATCCCGACCCACACAATTCTGGCAGTTAATACATGTCATTGGAAACGAATTCTGGTGGTATATTTATTGTTTGCTACAAGTACCGAAGCGGCGAAGTGACTCAGCCATGACTGCGTCAAACCAACGCCGCCTGTATTAACATTGCCTGACGCGTCGCGCGCTTTTCAATGGGAAGGGTAGGGACGCTTAGTTCAGGCACTGATCCGCTATGTGGCGCGTGCCAGCGGACATCTCGCCTTACGTCACTGCTCGCGAGTCGCGAACGCTGCACCCACTTCTACGACGTGTGTCTGTCAGCTTGCCTGTTGGGCTTCAAGGACCGTTTCGCTTACATCTAGCCGCGACGGGGCGCTAGTTCTGTGGCGCACTGGGGGATCTCGTTCATCGTGTCGCTCGCTTCATACTTGCTGCATTTTCCAAAGATAAAGACGGAGACGGACTGAGATAGTGTAAGAACATACTGATTGTCGGGTAGACATATAGCTAACAGAAAAACGATATTTCGGATGGGGCAGCCATTATTTTACTGATATTTTTCTTTCTGGAGTATTTAGAGAAGAAAAAATTGCGTGTACTTTTTTGTTCGGGGGCGCTCACTTCTACGATTACTTTCCAATAATATCACGTGCTTGTAAACTTCAGAAAATTATAGGAAACAAAAAAATAAGCAGCTGGGATCCCGCCACGCTATCCGGGTGCTTCTACAGTACAGTCCTCAATTTTAGAAGTGCGTACCGATAGCGGAGTGCGAACAGCAGGGTCAAAATAATACTAAATTGCGGAGGGGATAGAGGTGGGATGCCCCACTCAGAAAATTTCAGGGCCTGTGATCCGAGTAGATAGCCCGCAAAGCCGGCATCAGCCTGCGGCAGCGCAAGGGATTTGCTTCGTGACAAAGGAAGTTTTATCAGTGACAGACCAAGACAGACAGGCATGGTGAAAAACAAGAAGGCGTAGGAGCGCCGCCTCGGGAACGCTAAACAAACTTTCCACTATTTTCATAGTTTCCGAGAAGCGGCGCTGGCCTGGCGGACACGAAAAGCACGCTGAAGGCTACGGATCGGGGAAGGGTAGGAGAGAGCAACAGGAGAGTGGCTGTTTGGCCATTTTTCGCTCACGCGTTAGGCACTGTTTATACAGGCGGCGTTGGTCAAACAGAGGCGTGTTCTTGGCGGCCACCTCATTGTTCAATTCTCGAGCCACTGCACCACGAACGCCAAACAATCCAGTGCCATCAGAAATTAGGCGACACGCTTTAATTTTTGTCCCATTTCTGTGCGCTGGTTTTGTTCAAGAAAGCATGATAAACTCAACAGTATGCCTTCCAGAGCGTGCACGCGTTTTTCACGCAAGCACTGGCCGCCGCTGCAAGCAATTACGCGCCGAATTGCCTCAGCACGACCAACACTCAGCTGCGGTGGCGGTAGTACTTTCAGTGCTTGCAGCGCTCTTGCGGCATGGCGACAAGGCAAGCATGCGAGCGAGGAGAGGGCGGCATATCGGATTGGGTCACGCAACATCGCTCCCGACACCTCAACTGCGTATATTTTCCAAGGCCGCTTCCAGGTGACGGCATGGTATCTTCGGCCATGTGTTCCGCTGTTCGCATTTGAATTGTCCATTTCTGTACACAGACTTCCCTCGAGGCAAGAGAGGGCGCCCGGCACGGGAACAGGCCTACTCGTCGCAGCCAACTCGTACTAGGAAAACTGGTCGTAGGTGAATTGGTCGAAGCGGGCATCTGGTTCTAGGTGATCCTGTACAAGGGAAACTGGTAGCACCGTCCTTCTCGTTCTTGGAAATTTCGTCTCCCAGTTCCATTTTTGGCGGATGTCGAGAAGCGGCGAGCGGGGGGGGGGGGGGGTGGGGGGGGGGGGGGGTGGAAAGGGGGATAGGGGGAGGGTGAGTCAGTGGCTTCAGCTCTGATAATTGGTCCCAGCTTGACCTATTCGTAGTTCGAGGGTAGGCCTCTCTGTTCGTTTGTTTGCAGGTGGTGGTTGAAATTGGCTTTTTGGAAGTTAACACAAGTTTTGCTTGCCATTTCAGTTTTCTACCCTTTCTAAAGAAATTGTCCCACTTTTTTTTTGCGGGGGGGGGGGGGGAGGGGAGTCAAAAGTCGCCTTTTTCGTCCGATCTTCAATTTCTGTGCTTTTGTTGTTGAAACACTAGTTAGTGGAGCTACACGATGTGATGTTTTCATGTTTTCGGGGGGCACGCGCGCGACCAAAGCATGGTGGAATCTGTGGGATTGGTGTAAATATACATCAATGTAACAACAATAGGGAAACGAAATTTACCCAGTTGAGCTACTGTTGGCAAAACCTGACAGTCGTGATTGTTGAGAAGACATGGAAAACAAAAAGATCAAAAATTAAAAACCGGAAATGCAGAACCAAAGCGCAAAGGTACACGCAATATAGATCCATCACCTGATTACCTAGAAGTAATAGTGTAAAAGTTAGAAAAATAAACAGAAAAAAGCAAACAATATCTAATATACCATTGTGTCGTCATGCGATTACCTGAACGAAGCACACACAAAAAAACCGACAAAATGCGCTGTCGGGTCTGGCATGTTCCTCCAAGGCCATTAGGGAAACGTTAGGTAAAAAAAGGTTTAAGAATATTTACACTTAAGTAGAGAAATGAAGTCCTGTATTCTTTTCATTTGAACATGACTGACGAAAAACGGAAATTGCGACGAGATGGACAACTGTACAGTTGCTCTAGGTTACGAGTTTCCCTAGTGCGAGATGGCCTATGACGACTTGCCCTATTTGACGAGCTCACCTAAGACGAGTTGGCTGTGACGAGTTCACTTGTGACGAGTTCTCCTAGACCCGCCAGGCATCATTGTGCGCTTTTCCCGTCAATCACTTCGAGACTCTTGGTTTGACAAACGGCAGGTCCTAAGGTCTGCGAAATCGACCGTATCGTTTGCTGAGAACCAAACCAAATATGACAGGGATTCTTCGATATGCGCGCCACTGGGCAAGGGAAAATGGATTCCGCTATGCCTGGCATTCCAATAAAAAGGTTCTTCTGAGGCAAGAACAAGGATTTCCGGTGGTTGTCGTTTGCAGCAGGATCAACCTTGGCAAAATAAGTGTGGAATAATTTGTCCTTATTTCACAGCACTGCAGAATTTGCCACAACGCCGCTATGACGCTGCTATCACAATGCCACTTCATTTCGCTATTTCCCTTTTGCTGATAAGAATCCCGTCCAATTCTTGAGTTTTTGAATACATAGTAATGAATAGAAGGTTTGAATGCCTTTTTGCTAAATCTAGCGTGCTTGTAGCAGTCTGGGTCGCTCGCAGAGTTCTTTGAGTTTCTTGATTCTTTGTTAGATTATCTGGCATCCGTAAATAGTCGTGTGGTGATTTTGGGGGACTTTAATATTGATGTCTTGCATCCGTCTGAGTCTGTTAATTCGATTTATCACATACTGCGGACCAAGTATGGTCCATGCAGGAGAGGGCGATACAGTTCAAAACTCATTTTCATACATACACTTCTGCTGCAGTATACATACACTGCAGAACAAAATTCATGTTACACTAGAAATTAGGGAAAAACAAGGGACAGATACAGGCAAAGAAGCAGACGTAAGCGACAAGAAAACGTTGTACAGTTTCATCTCGGCGTGTCGAGCATAGGGGAATTATGGGGAAGAGCATTCCAATCAGAAACTGTTCTCTGGAAAAATGAATACTTGTAAATGTTAGTACGTGCGAATATAGGTGTAATGCTAAGACTATGTTAATGAGGTGAAGCCCTGGTTCTGTCCTTTGTTATGTAATCTGGAGCATACAATCCTGATCTGGAAAAGTATAAGAGGCGGAAAAAATTAAGCCGTGCAGTTTTCCTTCATTGGCCAAAAGTTGGAGGTTCGCATCTTGCAACATGGCTGACGGCGATCGCGATATGCCTTAGAAGGCGTTTAGAAGACGTTATGCCTTCTAACGTTTTCTTAAACTTAATTGACGTTCCTACTCGCATTAGAGATACGAGTAAAACACTTAATGACTTGTGCCTAACAAATATAAATATAGCTTAAGTGAAGTCATGTGTTCTTACGAGTGATATTAGTGATCATATAACCATTTTTTGTCTTATTCCAAAACTGAACTCGTGCGCTTGTAAACAGAAATGACACACCTGTTGCTTTTAGAGTGATTACGGACGACAACATTGATATTTTCTACAGACGCGTTGTCCATGGTGATTGGGGCGAGTTCTCAAAATAGTATATCGTAATTTACTGCACGATTCCTTCCTGAACAAAATAACAAATTTACAATCGCGCATTCCCAATGGCGAGCGATGGAACGGAAGATGATAGGTGTAACATTAAGGGACAAGAAGAGAGCGGACTGGGTCAGGGAACAAACGCGTGTTAAGGACATATCAGTAGAAATTAAGAAGAAATGAACGTGGGCAGGGCATGTAATGCAAAGGCAAGATAACCGTCGGTCAATAAGGGTAACAGAGTGGATCCCTAGAGAAGGCAAGCGTTGCAGGGGGCGGCAGAAAGTTAGATGGGCAGATGAGATCAAGAAGTTTGCGGGGACAAATTGGTCGTAGTTAGCAGGGGACCGGGGTAATTGAAGATTAATGGGAGAGACCTTGGCCCTGCAGTGGGCGTAGATAGGCTGGTGATGGTGATGATGATGGTGATGATTCCCAACGGCTACGATAAAGAAGTGTAATAAGGCAAGAAAGCCAGGATAACCCGCGAGCTTCAACAAAGAATAAAATCCAGAAATAAACTTTTAGCAAGTTTATAGTGAGCAGGGACCTGTGCGTTTTAAAGAAATTTTCATAAGGTTGAAATAAGTTAAATTCTGATATAAAGAAATCACGAATCCGGTATTATACTGACAAATTTGCGGATGTATCCTGTGACCCTCGGAGAGATTGGCGTATTGTAAAAGATTTACAAAGGAAAACACAAACCAGTATCCCTGTTGAAAGGAAAGTAGGTGAACAAGTTGTCACTGGGAAGGCCCTTACTAATGAGTTTAACCGACACTTTTTTGTCTTTTGGAGAAACTGGCTTAGTTACTGCTGAGAAGCCCGAGAACTTTAATCTCGCTAACTACGTTTTTCTTCATCCCGCAACACCAACACAAATCGTTGGATTTATAAGTGAAGTAAAAATATTTGTTCATGGGGATTTCATGGTATTAAGGCTGCCCCAATCAAAGCTGTAGCGAACAATATAGCTGATTATTCTGTCACGTTACAAACGCATTTTTATCCACTGGAATGTTCCCGGATAAAATGAAAGTGGCGAGAGTCTGTTTGATACTAGTGTGGTGCCGTAGACTGTGTCAGTAATTACAGGCCAATATCTGCCCCCTCTTTCCTCGGAAATAGTAGAAAAAGTTATTAATTCCCGTATCACAAGTCCCTTAAAGAAATACCATCTCATATCAGCTAATCAGCATGAGTTTCAGAAGAACAAATAAACGGATATGGCTCTGTTAAATTTTAGGGAAAAGCTTGCAGATAACATAGAGAAACAGCTGTACACTATTGGTATTTTTTTAGACTTCAGTAAAGTGTTAGATTTGGTTAAGCATGACATCATCATCATCATCACCAGCCTATCTACGCCCACTGCAGGCCAAAAGCCTCTCCCATTATTCTCCAATTACCGCGGTCCTGCGCCAACTGTGACCAATTTATCCCTGCAAACTTCTTGATCTCATCTGCCCATCTAACTTTCTGCCGCCCCCTGCAACGCTGGCCATCTAGCAAAAGTTGATTCTCTCTCTCTCTAGGGATGACATAATGTTTGTTAAGTTACCATATTACGGAATAAAAGGTATTGCACTCGAGTTGCTACACAGTTATTTATCTTATCGGAAGAAGTTTGTAGTTCGTCATAATATGTCTTCACATACTGAATGTATAAAGTTTGGTGTGCCGCAGGGGTCAGTATTAGGACCAATATTATTTATTTTGTGCAGCAATGACATAGTTACTATCCTCCAAACTGGAAATTGTGCTTTACGCAGATGACACAAATGTCTGCTTTTCATAGCCGAACGTATCATCTCTTGTTTCCTTAACAAATTCATGGCTCGACAGCCTGTCGCGATGGCTTAGTTCCAATCAGCTTGAGCTGAAGATTAATAAAACTTTTACTCTATTAACAGAACTGCTACTCTTACTAATCCACTTACTTTTGAATCTAAACCTTTGGAACGAGTTTCCGAACACAAGTTTCTAGATGTAGTATTTCATGAGAATCTTCTTCGGGGATGTCATTCTAGTTCTATAAAACGTAATATTGCGCGACACATTGGCATGTTGAGTAAAATTAGAGCCCTTTTCCCCAAGAGAATAAAAAAGCAACTTTATTTTACCAATGTGCACTCATGGTTACATTATTGCTTACTTGCATGGGGAGTTGCGTCAAAGTTCATGGTAGGCTTGCATCGCTTGCAAAAGGAGGGTCTGCGGTTGATCCATAATCTCTAGCGATGCGAACAGATTTCCATACTTTCAACAAGGTTGCATACTTGATGTTCAGTCTTGGTATACTCAACGACTGGCTGAAACAATTTTTGTAAAGTTCAAGGCTGACCCAGAGCTTTTTTTTCTTTTTAATTACTCTAACACTGAGGAGGCATATAATCTCCAGCATAAAAACTTTATAAAAGTACGAACTATTGGCGGTGAGCGCGAACACGGGCGGCGCTGCGGAGCACGCCTCCGTGACGTCAGCTTAGGGATTCTCGCATTTGTCGTCTGCTCCTCTCATGCTCGCTCTCCCTTCTGTTTCTTTGCGCTCGGTCAACGTCCGATGCTTGTCCGCACCAGAATCGGCGTGTGGGTAACTTTTTATCATAATAATAGGCTTAAAGTGTGAGTTAGAGTATAGTTTTAGATACCGCTACGGAAGAAACACTGCCGGCGTCGAGCCGGTCCTGTGCGGAGCGCGACGAGTCGGAGCTAGGCGTCAGCTTCTGTATTAGGCCATTTTTAAAAAAGGGAACAGTCAGCTGCAATAATAATAACCGACAACAGCGAAAATGAAAGATCAAAACAAATTCTAGGCCTTCAGGGCTATCGGCTTTGGCAGAAGGCATTATTATTCCCGGTAATCATATGTAAGGTAAAACAGTTTTTGCGACCTTGCCGAACGCTCGAAAGTATCACATCACATTGTATCACATCACTTTACTTTGTCATGGCATGAAAGTTTGCAGACATGCACTACAGGCTGCAAAAACTATAGGTTGAGTTCCAAATAACCCACTGTGTGTATAGGCGCGTGCTCATTGTGTACGAGGCTTCTAACCAGTAGGAGGTTTTATTGAGCAAAACGAGTCACGTCTACGTTAAAGATACAATAACACTCGGTTTGTTTAGACCTGGAGGGATATTTCGGTACATTTTCCACAGCCATAACCTCCCGATATTCGGATATGCGTTATAAGAAAACTGTACTCAAGGGGAGGAGGAGGTAGGGGAGGAGGAGAAAACTTTAACAATGAAATCGAGCTGGTTAGTGGGCCGGGTCCTCAGTCCAGGACAAGAGAGTAAAAGCAATTTTATTTAATTCATAGAACGCCATCCCGAGTAGAATAGGATTTGTTCTTTGCGCCTGGAATGGTTGGAAAACAATAAAGACCTGCCTAGAAATATTCATCGGTTTCGATTCTTGTGGTATTTGCAGGTATACTATTTATTGCGTTAGTTAGCGTGTATATAATGCCTTCAACACAGTAATCATGTCATCATTGTTCGGGTTGAGAGTCAGTTCGTTATGATAACAATGATTACGATATAAATTCGGGGCACAAAAGCCGCCTTCGAATACTCTGGACAACGTTGTCTGAGGTGTGATCACGGTGGCGCAGCACAAACCTCCTCATTGTATTTCCATGTGAATAAACAAAGCACGCTACGGATATGCACATTCTTGCACGCAGCCGTAGTGAAAGCCAATTTGTGAAGGAGGGAATGTATGCCATACAACTTGAACAAAATATCCACGCTATCTTTGTGAGACTCCCAAACATCCCCAAGCCTTCTAATAAGACGTTTAGGATGGTGCAGAAAAATTAATGCGTCGGGCACAAAAAAAGAACAAGAAACATTCATCTGATGCAAGACAACAACAACAAAAGAAATAGAAGACAGGCATTTTATTTCCTGCTGTACGTGCGATGCGCGTGTAGGGGCCCGCGCTGCTTGGTACGTAGCATTACACTGTTGAGTCTTCATAAGAGCATCTCAAAAATACTGCAGGGAAGCCTTCGCATTTTGAATACTTATCGAGGAGCTATGAGCGCTGATCCTCGCGAATAAGCTAGAAAGGACGAGTTACAAGCGATCTTCTCACCGATGCTCTGAAGAAAGTTGTTCTCTATCTCCTCGTGCGTTGCAAACTTGTGGGGTATACAGCTTCAAATTATTCAGATGCGTAAGAAGCTGGCAAAATAACTCAAGCACTAGAAATACGCTTTTTAATGCACTACAGCAACAAAGCGGGCGATTTCTAGCACATACACTGCTGCCCCTCACAAGCGGAGTGTAGCAGACGACAGCGGCGCGAGTCCCTAAGCCGACGTCAGAGCCAGGGGGCGCCACTCAAACATCTCACCGCCAATAGAGCGAATTATGGCACTCAAACACTTAAATGGTAAAATCCTAATCTCCTGAATAATCACCCTGTACTACTTGACATGATTGAGCCCACTTCCTTGTCAGTCGCTTTTAGACGGGAAACGAAAAGTAACCTCTATGGGATCCGGACAGTTTATCGAACGCCGTTTTATCGAACGCCGTTTTATCGAACGCCGTTTTATCGACGTACGTTTTATCGACGTACGTTTTATCGAAGCCGTTTTATCGAATGTGTTGTTCTAGGTCTTTTCGAGTTTCAGAATTTGCCGTACGTTTTTTTAATTTCCTCCTCGCTAGGTAATTTGCAAATCATGTCTCCACAGTGAGCCTATATAAAAAAAAATTATAGTCTTTGTACTAATTGACTTTTATTTCATGCGTGTTTTTTGTTTTTGTGATGCGGGAAATATGTCTCTAGAATTTTTTCTTCTGTTCATTGCGCAGGTGGTACTGCCATAACGAATCTCCTTGTGTCTCTAGTCCACCCTCTGATCCGAAGCATATCACGGCATTGTGGCGTATTGATTAAAATGCCTCGATATGCTTCGTACTTTTTTGTGTACACCGCTTTTGTGTCCACACATAATCTAATTATTTCGCCGCGTATATCGTACATAAGGCACTTCTTGGCGCTTGTGGGTCCAATGTCAGAAACTTAACTGGAACGAGCTAGCAAAAGTCTCTCCCGATTTCTGCATTCCTAATTCTTAATGGGCACTGAGTTCTGTTGCTAAGAGGTTACCAAGCCTTGCACTACTGTTCTCGATGCCTTACATGAACTAACGAGGAAAACTTTAGTTAAAAACTATTCACCGTGCTGCAGGTTGCTTCGTTTTCATCTCCCCCTCGTTGCACCTCAGCCTGTATGGACCTTTTCCCAGTAGCGATCTGCGCGGCCTGCCGGTCCGCCATTCTTGGCTGGCGCCTCGGGCAAAATAAACAAAAGTGTGCCCCTCAGTTTTCTACTTGGGGAGCGGCTATACTGTCTAGCGCGGCACGTTTTTTTTTTTTTTTTTTTTTACCTCTCTCTTTTGATACCTCGTAGTGGGTTCGTACGTGCACACAAAAATGGCTTTCTAAGAAAAGGGGAAAATACGTTTGAAGCTGACCACGCTGCGAGCACATGGGTGCCAGTGAGGGGGTAACGAAAATAATAAAAAAAAAGCAAAGGAAAGGGTTCCTTGTGACGAGTTCTCCTAGACTCCACCACCTCTGTTGGGGCCTCACTATCACTGTCGGAACCCCCCTGTTCCAGTCATATAGCAGTAATCTGTCAGAGGTTCTTGGCCAAATATTTCTCCAGATGCAAACAATGTGACCCCAATATAAGAGTAGGAGTCGCGTGCAAACCACGTGACCAAAAAACTGGGGGGGACAAGACTATGGATCACGTAATGATGAACCATGGCGCAAGGGATATATTTGGAAACACCAACCTAAACACGCCGATACACATCTAAGGAATATTGCGCACGGGGTTAGGGTTGGTACTATAGGGGCAAATTCTGTAATATAAGCAAGGGGGACATACATGCTTGAGTGCAATCAATGAAGACTCAAAAATTTAGAAAAAGTAAAATTTAATAAAACAAAGTTGATCGAAAAACGGTAAAGGCGCGTCAACATATATAGACAGGTTTTTGTATGTAGAGCATGGCAGAAACAATGTAGAATAAAGCTTACTGCAGGTTAGGTTAATGCTATGGCCAGTTAAACAAAATAAACCCCGAAAATTACAATGAAAGCCGCAAAACTGTCGATAAAACGAGCGTAGGTGGTTCGATAAAACGGCATTCGATAAAACGGGTATTTTTTCGATAAAACGGTGTTCGATAAACTGTCTGGGAACCATTTCTATGCGTGATGTGTAAGATTTTCTTGCAATTTTGTTATTTGGTGTATATGTTTGCGCTATTGTTGTTTCCTTTGCACAAGCGGAGGGATTGCACGGCAGTTTTTGTTTTATTATTTCTGTTTATTTCGCTAAAAGTGTACACTTTTCGCTTGTGTTGTCAGGTGCTAGAGAGTGAGAGAGAGAGAAAACACTTTACTGGCTGAGGAAGCGGCCCAGGAGAATTGAAGTACTTATGTTGGCGGCGGGTAAGGGCTGAACGTCCACCCCACCAGAACGTCTTCTCCTTGAGTTAAATAGGCGAGCTCATGGTGACCGTAGGCCGGTGCCTTTCGGCGACCTCTTCCGCCCTCTCAGCCAGGCGTAGCCGCGGGTCCGAGTCGGGCTGCGAAGCGAGGCCTCCCACCTTTCCTCAGAAGGGATTTCGGGGAAAGGGTCCCGGGGGCATGCCCAGACGATGTGGGCCAGGTTGACATGGGCGCCACATAAGGGGCACGCCGAGGTTGGTTAAGGCTGGGGTGGATATGCGTCATAACTGCCCGATTGTGGAAGGCTCCCGTCTGAAGTTGGCGCCAGACGTGACTTTGCTCTAATGTGAGAGTATTAGCTGCCTGAGGGTAGATCCGGCGGGAGAGAAGGCAATAGGTAGTAATGTCGTGGTAACCCATCAGACGGTCCCGCGCGCACCGGGCTCCGTGGTTGGGATACGGGCTCGGTCCAGCCCGGATAGTAAGTCCTCGGGCTAGGTCATGGTTTCCATCGTTTTCCAACCGCGCCTCGTTTCCATCGAGCCCGGAATGCGCGGGGATCCAGGTCAGTTCTACAGGGGATTGCGGGGGGTTCCTGAGCAAAATTTTGAGTGCCGTTGGGGATATGCGTCCAGCGGTAAAATTTTGGAGAGTGGTTTTAGAATCGGTAATGATAGTTGCAGGGGTAGGGTTGAGTGAAAAGGCCAGCGCTATCGCCGCCTCTGCCGGCGGTTCTGGGATGGACGTCCGTACTGTGATAGAATCAAGCATGCTGGTGTCGGGGCAATTTTGAACGGCGAATGCGGTGAAAGCCTTCTGTCTGTACTCTGCTGCATCGACGTACACGATTTGTGGATCATTTTAATCTTCTTGTGCAGGGCGCGGGCTCGTTGCTTCCTGCGCTCAGAGTGGTACATGGGGTTCATGTTGCGGGGAAGTGGTTTGGCTACAATATGAGTGAATATTAGGGGGAGGGGTTTTCGCGTCCTTATATAGTGTGTGGTATCCTACAGGGCTAGTGCGCTGCTACTTGAGCGGCACAGGCAGCGCCTCCTGGCAGCCGCGGTGGCCTAATTTGCTCGTACGGGGCCGGGCGCGGTCAGCCCCCCCCCCCCCCCCCCCCCCTCTTCCCTCCCCCCCGCTACCGAGGTGTCACAGAATGGCGCCTTTACGGGCGAAAAATAAGCAATTCTGCCTACTTTTATGTTGGCCGATGGCTCAACAGTTACAAAAACAAGTCCGGAACATCGCCGAAGTATAGTGATGTTGGTTTTTATGCGAATGTTATTTAGGAGAGCGCAGGCAGCGCTCCGAGAAGACATCTGATCACCTCAACGCTTGGTTCCAGCATTTCTTCCCCAACAGCGTCTGTCGGAGCATATGTTGGCTCTACATTTTTGTGGCGTCCCTCGCACGCAGGAACGTCAGCAAAACCGCATTTCACATCGCGAATTTGTGCGGGTACGTTTTTCGGGTGACGTGTACACTAATTTCTAAGATAGACAGTTTCAATAGCGGTCGTCGTGCTAACATTTAAATAAGCGTTTTATCTGCTGCTATGTGTCCTGCGAATTGGACGCACATATACTTAACACAACAGGGCAGCCGTCCAATTGAGTCATTGGCACAGAAATGTGTGTATCATTGTCGTTTGCCGATGGACACTCCGGGCGACCCTTGTAAGCGTTGTTCGTACGCAGAAGCAGCATAAAAAATTAAGCACGCGGCTGGAGAGCGGGACAACAACAGAGGGTAATTATTGCGCTGCATCGATTTGTCGTAAGCAGAATCACGCTAGACTGTATGTTGTGACGTTCCATATTACTCTTGCTCATTCTTTGGTGCTTCTGAAGTCGTCGTCGTTTAGTTGCATCTTACATCTGCTGGGTTAGTACAATATGTTTAGTGGGTCTTCATAATGTCACAATAAACGCTTCCTGATAGGGAATAAGCGATCGCCATGTATGCGGTGGCGTGCGATTATCTGCGCCGTCTATTGCGGCTGCGCACGGGTGTTTAAATTTCGCGCGTGCACGCATTCTTCCTGCATAGTAGGACAGGCAGAAGACAGACGTCGCTGCGAAAGAAAAGACGCCTCTGGGGATAGCGAAGAAAGGAAGAGCCATGTACAGAGGCACAGCGACGAGAGGGCGAACGAGGGAGGAAGAAAGCAAAGGGAAAGCTGGGCGGCCGGCGGCGCTTGGACATTATCGGCCAGAGAAAATGATTTTTTCTGGGCCACAGTCGGTGCTCCTCTTTATATCTTGCTCCGTGGATGCGCCGCATCTCTTGCTCTCGGGTAGGTCCGTCCATTGTCGCGGCGTTGTCCGCACGCTCACTGCACATGCGCAACTCTCCTCCGTTCTTCTCTCCGACAGCTGTGCGCAACACTCTCACTCCGTCTCATTATCATAACAACAGTTGCGCGTGTGCGCTTCGCTGCTCTGGGTGCGCGCATGTGTGCGCACTCTCACTCCGTCTCATTATCATAACAATAGCTGCGCGTGTGCGCTTCGCTGCTCTGGGTGCGCGCATGTGTGCGTATGCGCGCGACTCTTCCCCCACCGCTCCTCTCCTTTCTAAAGCGGGAATAAAAGCGGGGGAGCGCACGGCGCCGGATCAGTCCAGCGCTCGCTCTCGCACTTGACTTGACTTTGCTTGACGATACCTCCGTGCAAGATCTTCCGATGAAGACGTGATGGAAGCGACAGTCCCTTCAGCGAGTGGACTGACGCAATCCAATACCAGCGTCAGTCCAAACGCTCCCCCCTGATGCGTCGCATCACATCAGGGTTCCCTCGCGGGAAGATAGGCGGAATTTTTTCTTATTTTTTACTTTCTCAAAATTTCGTGCGACCAGTTATCTCCATATACACCATTATTTCGATTACAGGTGGAACTTCCGCGACATCTGCATTTTTGTGGAAATGCAGGGCGTTACACGGCAATGGCTGTGGGGATACCTCGGCAAAGAATGGTACGCATTAAAAATGTGTTGGCACACAGTGCGCAACACCTACACTTAAAACATCTTCCCACAAGGCGCCGCCCAAGACGTGCGCGTGTGCGCGCTGCTCCGAACCGATTCATGGAAGGCAGCAGTTTCTGCCTTGTTCATGCTGCAAACAGCGGTTCCACTGCAAGTGCTTGAACATCCAGGCTCGGGAATACAACTTCGTAATGCAGACCGGGACTGGAAGCTACAAATGTGTCAAATGCGTGAGGCGACCGGATCCGTCTGTTGTGCTGCCCGCTTCTGCAAGTGGCAGCGGAGACACGCCCACCGAGCCCACCGAGCTATCAGCGATTTCTTCCGAGATGGTGAACCAGGCTTGCGTAAGCGCTTCTTCGAGCGTTATCGCGCTGCTGCAGCCGATGGCATCGCAGATAGATGCTCTAGCATCCGAAGTAAGACAACTGCCAGTGGAGAACGGGTCTTTGCGCGTAGAAACACGCGGCTTGCGGGAGTGGGGGGGGAGCTGGACGGTTATCCTCCCTTGTGCCTTGTCGACCATGCACCATTACAGAACTTCCCTGACGTCCTCGCTACAGGTCCAAGCCTTGCGAGTGTCGGCGCCGACCCTCCAGAAACCGGTGAGTCATCCCCTAAGACCGCCGGCGACAACTGGTATGGCGAAGAATTGCCGACTAGAGGTCGTGGCTAAAGAACCGGCCCCAACAGGCCTTTTCGTTTCTCGCCTCGCTCCTAATGCTAGTGCGTCTGACATGCGAGAGCTTCTGATGGAGTCCATTGCTAACAAAACAGTAACATGCACTGGACTAAAAAATTAGTAGAGGCTTAGATCGGCTGTGCCAGGATATACGTAGCCTGAGCTAAGGTTCAGCTGGTTATTCTTAGCTTCCCTGGTTGTCTAGGATTAGCTTTATTATCATGATTACTGCTCCTTCAATGACACACACACGGCATAGGCATAATCTGACACATGTAGCATATTTATCGAGCGTCCCCGGCGCAGCGTCACCAATCGCCGCAGAGCTAAGCTGGTTCCACAGGCGCACGCCGGTGTTGCTGCGACGCACGAGCCATCGGTTCCACACCCGGCCACTCCTCGCATGATCATCAAGTGGACCGGGCCGCCACGTGCGAAACGGAGGTCGGCGAAGACGCTGGGCGCATGGGGTGTGTGAGAGACGCCGGGCAGCGAGCAACGTTCTGTGCGCCATGTTACGTCACTGCTCCTCGCGCTCAACCTCGGCCAGTGTAGCTCACGCTACAAAAACCAAATACGACACGTATACTGTACAGGGGGGATTAAAAGAAATACGAACAACGGAGCACCCAGCCTCCGAAGCATGCCGCACCATCTGGCTGCACTGTCAGTAAACTGCGCGCATGCGTGGTTCTTTCGCAGCGTTTGAGACTGTGACCTACTGTTTGGGGAAACGCTTGATCAAGAGGGGACGCGGGTCATTTATTTCGAGGCATCTTTTTAAGTGCGAATGCACTTTATAAGCGACCCCAAACCTTCCACCGCCGGCGGCGGCGGCGGCGTCCGCAGTCCTCCTCTCCCTAGCAACGGCGTGGAGCGGAGAGGAGCGTCGGTAGCAACGGCGCGGTGACGTCACTTCACCACGTGACCGCGCTCGCTCCGCCTCCTCGCCGTGGCTGCGCGGGTGCGCGCCGCTCCCCGCACCGCTCCTCGCGCCGTGACGTCATGGTATGACGTCACAGCGCGCCTCCTCTCCCCAGATGCTGCCGCGCGCCTCTCTCCACCGTGACGTCACACTCTCTGCCTCTCCCCCTCGCTCGCTGCAGCTTGCCGTGCGCCGCTGTCCCTCTCCCTTGCGCTCGCCTCCTCTCTCAGCCACCTGGCTCGGCGCGCTCGGCGCGGCGTACCCCCCTATATATGCAGCGATAACTGCCAGACCTCCTTGGGTCGGCTCGCGCGCGCTCACGGGCGAATGCCAACGGATTTTAACTTTACTCCCCCTCATAGCATCACCCCGTGCATTCGCACTTAACCATGTTCACCATCGGGGAAATGCTTGGGAGTTTTATGATCTGTCGCCACTGGGCATCTACTACATTCGCTAGCCAAGCCCGCAGCAAGCTGATTGCAGATAGCAGATGCCATTCAACGATCACCCTGCTCAGTGGCGACACAGCGTGAAGAGGCCCCTTAAAATAAATAACCGGCGTCGCTTCTTGATCAAGCATTCCCCATAAATGTAGGCCACACTCTCAAATCCCCATAAATGTAGGCCACACTCTCAAACGCTCCGCAACAACTACGCATGCGCGCAGTTTACTGACGGAGCAGCCAGACGGTGCGGCATGCGTCGGAGGCTGTGCGCTCCGTTGTTCGTATTTCTTTTAATCCCCCCTGTACATCGGTGAGCTTGCTTAGGGTGAACACGGTAGCGCGTAGCCACCGGTACTATCAGAGCAGCCAACCGTGGGATGATCGAAGCAGCACGCATGCGCTGTGCGCATGGAGAGCGCGTCTATGATTTTAGCGCGCGCATCGCGTCATCGGAACGTCTGCACGTCGTCTGCTTGCTTCATCTTGCCTGTAGCGGTGGAGCCATCGGCCGTACCGTGAGCAACTAGAAACTGGAAATTGCAAGATAAATGTTTCTTATGAGCGGTTATTCGTTCATTAGCTTGGATGCAATGCAATCGGTTTCACATTGCAACTCGCCAGATTAGTTCAAGCACAATCGATAAAAAGGTGACGCTCATTTTAACAGCACTTTATTTGTTGTTGTAAGTGTTGCCACTGAAACAGAAGGAACGCATGCGCCCAAAGTTTAACAGAATTAATTTTAGAGCTCGATGTGAGCATCTATTCAATTTTTGTGGATAAGCACTTTGCTAATTTTGTTAGGCATGTTCATACAAATATCGAGGATTCTAGGTTCAAAGCGAGACACCATTAGTAGACGACGCGCAACAAAGCAGAAGACGAGCAGACGCTCCGATGACGCGATGCGCGAGCTGAAAGCGAATTCTAGCTCGGCACGCACAACGCATGCGTGATGCGTCGTGCAGCCCACGGTAGGATGCTCTGATAGTACACCGGCAGCCACAACAGGGGTATGGCACCATAATAGGGGAGTGAAACTTCCGATACCATGCATCATAGAGTTTCTTACAATATACACTAGAGATGAATCTTGCGCTAGCGTCTATGCGGCACACATCAGGGCCGTCTGTGTCGTCATGGACCGCCCTTATACATTGCGCTTGCCTTAGTTTCATCATTGGCTTGGATTGAAACGTTTTAGTGACCGCAAATTTAAACAAAGTGCCACAAAAACGCGAAGAATGGTGTGCAATTATGTAAGTGTAAAATAAAAACAGGCTGTTTTAAAACTAAGGAAAAACGGAAGTAAAGCGTAATTTTTGCCGGAACGGTTGTGCCTGCTCAAGGTTGTAGTTACGAACAAGGTTAATATTTGGGGGGGGGGGCTCATTAGATACTCTGATTTTATTCATTTTACCATTATTGCAAATAAGTTTCTTGAAGAGTTTGTAAAGTTTTTTGAGCTTTCCTATTAAAATGTTGCCTTCGTGGTGAACCGGTGCACCGACCGCCAACTAGTTTAACAAGAAAAAAGAAAACGTGGCGTTAAACAGTCGTGCACGATGACAAGATAAGACGCATACAAGCGCCCGTATCTGTCGTATCCCCATGGTCGTATTTTTTCTTTGTCGAAGTACGTTTTGTTTGTTCTTTCCGTCGGGCTATCGATTTCGCGGCGGCATTTTACCGGCTCAGTCATGCGTCCTTCGACTGCGGCATGAGCAACGTCAGGTGCGATCACGCACCGCCTGCTGTTTCATCGAACACGGCTACCACAGAACAGGGAGGATTTCGGCTTCGTTGTAGCTCGTAAATGTGTTAATGCATAGTGAAGAAAGCAAATCCCAAAAACCGTTTAAGAATCCAATTGTCATGCCAAGCCCAAGCCAAAAAGGGGGGTTTTCGTATAAACCCCCACGACGCCATAGCTTACAAGGCGCAGTTTCCTCTCTAGTATACGTACTAAGAAACTATGCCATGCATAGGACGGACGCAATATTCGCTCGCAGCGCTGGACTAACCCCTGGTGTTTGGGGGGTGGTACTAAAAACACGGCGGCGCGTTGCAAACACACACTGGGAGACTCCAGCTTGATGAGGACTGAAAAGCCAAAGTTTGCGGGGGAAAAGGGGAGGCTATATAGCGCCAAATTTAATTGGGATGCACTAACAAGGTAAATTAAGCGAGTTGATGACATTCAGATGGCGAGCGCGCGATCTACTTCCTGTTGCGAAACCCGCCACATGATCAAAAGGGCAACTGATGTGTTCTGATTGATTAAGTTTTGCGCACCCACTTCTTTTTGCATCACTTATTGTAAGTACGGCATTGTTTTGGTTTTCTAGTGCATACAGGCTAAACAAGAATAAAGGGCAGAGTTTTTAATGTTTTCTAGATTGCCCAAATGTACCGTTTGTACAGTAACGACCTAACTGGGATGTTTTACGCTTTTAGTCGCATACAAAGGTGTAGGGCACATGGCCGCATGCTATTAACTAGGTATCAAGCCAGGGCATATTTGTCCAGTGCCTTGTCTGTCCAAGGTCCGCGTAGCCTCTGCTGGTGAAATTCGCAGAGCACAGCCGGTAGATCTGATGATGTGATAAATGAGCCAGGTCTTGCCTTCTCGCATACTGGAGCCAAACGCGAGATCTGAAACATCAACGTGCACGTGTGTCGTATTGGGCTTAGAATGAATACTAGCTTTATTCCTGCTTTCAGCCGCACATACGATAGTTTTCTGTTCAACGCACCTTTCAGTTCCTATCAGAAGTTCACTTTTTACAACTCATCTCATACCACCCATAGCTTTTACCCCTGGTCCTATACACCAGCCACCTTATTTATTTTTAACCACTCTTGTTCTTCACCCTGGCCCTTTACACCAGCCGTGCTCATAGCTTTTAACTGATTTTATTTCTTGTTCTCTCCTCATCAAATCACTTTGTGTTTGGCGCTCTTTGCCCATGTCGGCCTTGCGCCAATAAAATCAAACCATCATCATCATCACGATAGTTTTGAGCGAAAAGTGGCATCTGTATTCGAAATAAACGTTATCTGATGCGTTTCGAATCTTTCTTTCTTAATTTTTTTTTCTACAAAGACGACTTGTGATAACACCAATTGGGTAGTAAAATTTTAAATTTAAATCTACCTTCATTATCAAGAGACACGGATACATGCTTCTATTTGTGCGGTCATAATGTTCGGTGGCAACGACCCACCTTTTCTCCTAATCCAAAATATATTTCTGCAGACAAAAAGCAGCCATCCCACACCAGGGTCTCTAAACAATTATTGATGCATATGTACTCACACACTGCATATTCCTCTGGTATTTCTCGGACCCTGCGGTAAATCTGTAATAAAAACCCTATTTAAAAACCTGTAATAAATTTTAGCACAGGCTCCGCCTGCATTGTCTAATTAGTTATCGGCTTATAGCTGTAACTGCATTCTTGTGAATATATTGTAATTGTACTTCAAGCTATAAACTCAAAGCATGGAATTGAAGCGTGAATTATAAATTATAGGTATTGTAATTATTTTAATTATGATAGTTATTATAAACATATAGAGTTTTTACTTCGTTTGCACATTTTCTCTACAAATTCCTTCTGCTATATGCCGCGTATTCACATGAAGCCAGAACGCAACACACAATTGAAACGCAATAAATTAAATAGCTCCCGTCTAAACTAACATGCGTAAATAATTTAGGCAGTCACTACTTGATTAACATAGTGCTAACAACACATGGTATGAACTTACGGACCCTGCCTTTGAGCCGGAAGTATATAGGAAATGCCTTCCTCTAGCTGTGGAGAGAGAGCGAGAAGAAAACCTTATTCTCTAAACAGCCCTAGTCCGGGCCGTCGTGAGTCTCTTCATTAGGAGGCGGCTGGTCCATAGAACTCCCAGAAGTCCGCACTAACACGAAGGCAGTGGGCCGCTCCTTTGCCTGCCACCCAGACTGCCTTTCGAGCCCATCTCTCCACCCAAGGCAGCCTACTCCGCCTCAAAGAGGATGTGTAAAAAATTTCGAGCTCAGCCCAACTGCGGGGTATTCGAGCCCTGGACATAGAGAAAGCCTTCGATCGCGTTGCTCATGCCCCCTTCCTGGACACACTGGCATCAACGGGGTGCGGTCCCTGCATGAACAATTGCATTCGAGATTTCCTCTCGAACCACACTGCCGCTTATTCGATTTCCGGTTGACAGGATGCCCCTTTCTATCTCACATCAGGGACCCCTATACTCTATACTCTCCCCCACTATATTTAACCTTGCCCTGTCATCCCTGCCCCCGCAACTAGCCAGGATCCCTGGCCTCAAGAATTCCTTCTACGCGGAGGTCATTACCCTTGGTTGGACTCCGGTAGTCCGGCACGTATCGAGAAAACCTTACAATTGGCCCGCGACACCATTCTCGACCACGCATCTTATATCGGGCTTAACATATCTGCATCTAAATCTGGCCTTTTAGTGGTGTCTAACAGACGAGGCCATGACTCGGATCGCTCTTTGATACAGGTATCGATTGGCGCGGCCTCCATACCACAAGTGGATTCACTAAAAATTTTGGGCCTCACCCTTACAGGCAACGGATCTGCTGCTCCTGTACCGTTTGACAAAGGTAAAGGGCTATAGAATAAAATAAAAGCCCAACCCTGTACCGTTTGACAGTGGGGATGCCTCATTATGCAGCCACACAAGGCATCTTAGCCCTTGGCATCCACAACTCCCTCGAGGAACGGATCGCATCTCGCCGCCAGGCCCAGCTGGAGCGCTTAAAGCTCTCTGCTTCAGGTCGGACGATTCTCCCCCTCTTAAAGTACCCAACTGACAGTCTTCCCCCAATCCCTCACGAACCTCCTCCCTGGTCCATCTGACCAAACCTAGTTATTGAGTTATTGAGTGTATTCCTCGCCACATGCACCGTGCTCACAACGTGGTCCTCAGGCAACAACGCACGAAAGCATTGAACAGGCGCATTAATTGGCTTAAACAGAATGGCGTGGCCATCTACTTCACGGACTCCACTTCTAGCTGTGGACATAAATAAGCTAATAATAATAACGAAACTAATAATACTGCTAATAATAATAACAACAACCACAACAAATCCTACATAAACAACTTCACCGCAGGTAATCGAAACGTAATAAAACTCGAGCGCGGAGCTCGCACTGCGCTGTTCTATTAATTATTGTATATGGTGCTACAAATGCATTTTGCTTCATACCGCACATTCACTTGAGCCAAAATTCGAAACGCACGATCGAAACGCAATTAAAGGGTCCCTGCAACACTCTTCGTGCAGGGCAAGTAAACCTGCGCGACGTTTAGATTAGACTTCCAGAAACACCCGAGCCAAATATTATACGTGCACGTGAAGCGGTAAGCGCGCAAATCGCCGTGAAAGACGCAGAAAAACCAACCGCGCTCTCTTCAATTCTCCTCATCAAGGACCCCTGGCATGGCCTCTGCGACGTCAATCGGGCCATGGCTGTCCTGGCTATCCTATTGGCTGTCGCTGGTCAACCTTGCGGCTAAATTCTGGCATTTCATGTGACGATCAGCCGTCGTCGGCGCTGTGTATGAACCTCTTTTATGTTTGAACCTGTCCGCATGCTTTTGGTGTTTCTTTTGTTTTGAGTGCGCGCGGACTTTCAGTGACGAACTAAATATTCCACTTTCAACGAGCCCACTCGACAACAAACGTTTATTAGATGCAGAGCATCTCATTCACTTGCCTTGTCCCTTCGGCGTCGTCGTCGTCGTCGGCGGCGGCGGCGGCGTTGTCCGCCCCTCCCTCATTCTCCTCGCCGCGCCAGCTGCGCTCTCTGCCGCTCACCCCCTCTCCTGTCCGATCGCGAACACTCTCTCGCGAGGGGCATTGGATTGGCTTGGCTGGGCTTGGATTGGATTTGGATTGGATTGGATTAAAGTGGATTGTGTTGGATTGTGTTGCGTCATAGCCGCGGCACGCTGCGTCATAGCCGCGGCAGACGCGCTGGGGGCCGGCGCATGTGCAGTACTCTCTCTTCCGCGGTTTCCTCTCCTTCGGGCGCGCTGGGGCGAAGCAACATCCACGCCTGGCTCAAACACCTAGAGTCCACGCCGCTTTACAAGTACGCCAACGTCGTCATCGACTGGGACCGGCTTACGCAGTCCCCTCAACGTTATGCGCGCTATAAAACGCGGTCTCTTCGCCGCTCCGCCTATGCGTCGCATCTACACAGGGGTTCCCGCGAGGGGAGGTGGGAGTTTTTGCTCCAAAAACGCCCTACCAGCCTGAGCGCTTGCTTGCGAGCAGGCCACCTGCCTGCTTTTTTGTGGCACCAGACCGGAAATAGACCCGTCCATGTTGCGGGGGAAAGGTCGAAACTCCCCGGCCTATGACATATCGAGGGCCGCCGAACAGAACGCCGCGCACAGCCCCCCTCTCCGGGAGAGAGCGCGCAGCTTTCGTCGCGTTGTCCTCGGTTGAGTTGAGAAGGAACATTTATGCGCGATTTTTCACCGCGCGTAGTTTCGGTGATAGTGAACGGATTTTCATAATTCTTGCGGGAGGAGGTCGCTGGGACAATGTCTAGAGTTTACCCCAAAATACATTCCGAGTAGTCGATGGTAAGGGTTGCAGGGTCTCTTTAATTAAAAACGGAAGTACAAACAAACGTGTTACCTAATGTAGTAATGGGATTAATTTCCGTATGCTCTGCCGCGCATGTCATGTACTATTCAAAATGCAAAGAAGACACTCGGAATGTAATAAATAAATAATGCACGTGTATGCTCAATTAAATTTTAATGCTACTACTGCAAACGCATCATGCTATGTCGTGCAAGCGTAGAAAAACAAAACGAGCAGCATGCAGATCGTACCTTTCCTCGGCTGGGATCCGAAAGAATTTTATGCCGGCGTGGCGTGAAGAATATTGACGCCACTGACCACAGCACGATTTGTGATGACGGCGCGAATCCATTTGTGGGTCCATTTGTATGTGTTACTAAGGTGTGAAGGGGAGGGCAGTATGGTGAGCCCGCATGAGATGCTCTCGGCGGGGACGCATGGCGAAGGTGTGAGGAGGAGGCCATGAGACAAGCTTGCGGTGGCTACGAGCTGAGAGATGACGCCATAGCAGCGAGTGCCGCCGTGGATTCGACGATGATGTGCGATCACTTCCTGAGACGCAGTTCGCGCCGCCGACGCAGTTGCTTACCATTGCTGCCGTCGAGAGAACCCACGAGGGAGCGCTGCTCCAGCGCACTGATGCACCCAGGAGTGAGTCATAGAGAAAGAAATACGAAACAACGATGGAGGAAACCGGTGCATGTGCTTCGCGTCCTTCACTTTGCGTGGCTCACCCGAACCACATCACATTTGGGTTAAACCCGATTTACAACATGCGTGGCGGCGGCGACGCATTGCGAAATAACGGCGGAGTAGCGTGCGCCGCCATGCGTTCGCTCATCACGCGATCACTACCTGAGACGCAGCAGCTATGTGCCGTCACAGAGAAGACTGCAGTTCGCACTGCGCACAAATTTCGCATTAGAAAGTATAGTAATCGTAGGCCATTTTAAGTGCGAATGCACTTTATAAGCGACCCTGAATTCCGGCGACCGCCGTCCGTCCACATAGCAACAGCTGCGGGTGCGCGCGCTCCTCGTCTTCCTTGGCAACGGGGGGAGATGGGCGCGCGCTGCCTGGCCGCTGACATGGCACATACCCACGTGGGGGATTGGCCAGGAATCTCCTCGTCTTCCTTGGCAACGGGGGGAGATGGGCGCGCGCTGCCTGGCCGCTGACATGGCACATACCCACGTGGGGGATTGGCCAGGAATCGGGCGTGAGAAGGGCTAATGCACCCGCTTAAAGGAGTACTGACACGAAATTTCTAAGCTGAGATCCGCTCTAGCAATCAAGTACAACGACAACACAAATAGGTGTCTGTGCATGGCACATACCCACGTGGGGGATTGGCCAGGAATCGGGCGTGAGAAGGGCTAATGCACCCGCTTAAAGGAGTACTGACACGAAATTTCTAAGCTGAGATCCGCTCTAGCAATCAAGTACAACGACAACACAAATAGGTGTCTGTGCATGGCACATACCCACGTGGGGGATTGGCCAGGAATCGGGCGTGAGAAGGGCTAATGCACCCGCTTAAAGGAGTACTGACACGAAATTTCAAAGCTGAGATCCGCTCATAGCAATCAAGTACAACGACAACACAAATAGGTGTCTGTGCATGGCAACATACCCACGTGGGGGATTGGCCAGGAATGCGGGCGTGAGAAGGGCTAATGCACCCGCTTAAAGGAGTACTGACACGAAATTTCTAAGCTGAGATCCGCCTCTAGCAATCAAGTACAACGACAACACAAATAGGTGTCTGTGCATGGCACATACCCACGTGGGGGATTGGCCAGGAATCGGGCGTGAGAAGGGCTAATGCACCCGCTTAAAGGAGTACTGACACGAAATTTCAAAGCTGAGATCCGCTCTACTAGCAATCAAGTACAACGACAACACAAATAGGTGTCCTGTGCATGGCACATACCCACGTGGGGGATTGGCCAGGAATCGGGCGTGAGAAGGGCTAATGCACCCGCTTAAAGGAGTACTGACACGAAATTTCAAAGCTGAGATCCGCTCTAGCAATCAAGTACAACGACAACACAAATAGGTGTCTGTGCATGGCACATACCCACGTGGGGGATTGGCCAGGAATCGGGCGTGAGAAGGGCTAATGCACCCGCTTAAAGGAGTACTGACACGAAATTTCAAAGCTGAGATCCGCTCTAGCAATCAAGTACAACGACAACACAAATAGGTGTCTGTGCATGGCACATACCCACGTGGGGGATTGGCCAGGAATCGGGCGTGAGAAGGGCTAATGCACCCGCTTAAAGGAGTACTGACACGAAATTTCAAAGCTGAGATCCGCTCTAGCAATCAAGTACAACGACAACACAAATAGGTGTCTGTGCATGGCACATACCCACGTGGGGGATTGGCCAGGAATCGGGCGTGAGAAGGGCTAATGCACCCGCTTAAAGGAGTACTGACACGAAATTTCAAAGCTGAGATCCGCTCTAGCAATCAAGTACAACGACAACACAAATAGGTGTCTGTGCATGGCACATACCCACGTGGGGGATTGGCCAGGAATCGGGCGTGAGAAGGGCTAATGCACCCGCTTAAAGGAGTACTGACACGAAATTTCAAAGCTGAGATCCGCTCTAGCAATCAAGTACAACGACAACACAAATAGGTGTCTGTGCATGGCACATACCCACGTGGGGGATTGGCCAGGAATCGGGCGTGAGAAGGGCTAATGCACCCGCTTAAAGGAGTACTGACACGAAATTTCTAAGCTGAGATCCGCTCTAGCAATCAAGTACAACGACAACACAAATAGGTGTCTGTGCATGGCACATACCCACGTGGGGGATTGGCCAGGAATCGGGCGTGAGAAGGGCTAATGCACCCGCTTAAAGGAGTACTGACACGAAATTTCAAAGCTGAGATCCGCTCTAGCAATCAAGTACAACGACAACACAAATAGGTGTCTGTGCATGGCACATACCCACGTGGGGGATTGGCCAGGAATCGGGCGTGAGAAGGGCTAATGCACCCGCTTAAAGGAGTACTGACACGAAATTTCAAAGCTGAGATCCGCTCTAGCAATCAAGTACAACGACAACACAAATAGGTGTCTGTGCATGGCACATACCCACGTGGGGGATTGGCCAGGAATCGGGCGTGAGAAGGGCTAATGCACCCGCTTAAAGGAGTACTGACACGAAATTTCTAAGCTGAGATCCGCTCTAGCAATCAAGTACAACGACAACACAAATAGGTGTCTGTGCATGGCACATACCCACGTGGGGGATTGGCCAGGAATCGGGCGTGAGAAGGGCTAATGCACCCGCTTAAATGAGTACTGACACGAAATTTCAAAGCTGAGATCCGCTCTAGCAATCAAGTACAACGACAACACAAATAGGTGTCTGTGAATAAATGCATCTTTCTTTCTTTGTAGTTGTGTGTGTGTGTGTGATCTCTCTTTCTGGAACATTACCGAACCGCGCAAATTCAACTCGTGCATTCGCACTTTCACATTCTTCCCCTCGGGGAAATGCGGGGAAATTTTTTTTATATGCGGTTTTAAAACATTATTGATACCCTGAACTTCTTTTGCTAGTACTTGACTTTATCTTTCTAAACTGCTGACCTTGGGTTGCTTTTCAACACGCTGTGACTAAACGTAACTCAGGAAAGAACGTCGACCGGCAAAATCTTTTATAAAAAAATTGGCCGCGTATCTGCTCCTTTCGTTGCAATGTCGTCAAAAGACGATAGTCTTTATCGACTTTTGCCAAGTAAATGCCTCCCTTCGCTTTCCCGCTCTCCTCTTATGCTGTTCCTGTTGCGTCGCGCTCCTCCCAAGGTAAAGACGCCAAAGGTTTGCTCAAATCATTTTAAATTTCCTGCGTTCCACTGCTCCAAACCGGGTGTCTCGATGCCAACGCTGCCGTACGGCGAAGACGCGTGTGAATCGAGGCGCCCTACTTCAACGTTTATAGAACCACGCTTCCCTAGTCCACGTGCGTTCCAAGCAGAACGTGGAACCTATCTAGTGGAACCTTTTGTAACTGTTGCCACTTGATTTCTTCAAATGCCGCCAGAAGCTGTATGGCGCGGGCGACAGCAGGCGACGGCGGAGTGAATTCTTTTTCTGCAGTTGATGAAGTATTTAATCTCGCCAAAATCAAACTTGTACGCTTTTTTATAAAGGAACGCTGCAAATATCTCTTCTGTATTAATTTGTTGTCTTATATATGCGTAATGTCTTGTTCTTCTTCAACAATATTGACAAGTATGAACATTACACCGGACTTAGACGGGCACATTTAGCTGTGACTATATAAGACTATTGCGCAGGCATTGTTTTGCTTTGGCCGGGTGGCTGAATCGAGTCACAGACGGACAGACAGACAGACAGACCAAATTTCTGCGTTTAAGTAGCCCAAGAAAGACTATCGTCTTTAATATACGAGATGTGCCTTCCAAAATTTTCTGAAGGCAGGTAGTCTGTACTCCAATCCCTCAGGCATACGTTTACGTCGGACGCGCGTCACTCATCGTCTGGCCTCAAGCGCAGTCAGGCTTGGTTTTTACCCCATGGAAAAAATGGAGGCGGCTTAGCTCCGCTAACCTTGCATATGCAAAGCAAAAGCTTGGCTTAGTCTGGTTGAGTCTTGGTTTCGCTCGGTTAAACCTTTGATTTAGCTGTACTACCGACCACATCTCAAAGCCGTTCGGTTCCGTGCAACGCTCGCAGAAGGAGGCCGGGCGAACGCGGCGTTGATCAATGGCGAACGCACGGTTCCTCTTCGAAGGCGCGAGACGAGTCACGTTGCCCGAAACGACCCAGCGCCGCATGCATGGGAGGCTGCGGGGGTGGTTGGCTGCCTCGGCCGCAGCGGCGGTGGCGACCGCTGTTGGCGCCAGGCGCCAACAGCGGGCCCGGCGAATCACGCGATGCGGTTCGAAGGGTGTGTCACCGGGGGTGTGTCTCCGGTCAAAAGGTCATTTGCGCATCCTCCACGAAATAGCTGGACGGAAGTAGTAAAGATTTGCTTCAAAATCTCTTCGCTCAGTGACTATAGCCAGAGCACAGCTAATGATTAATTACTACTAATATTTTAAGACCTAGACATAAACCCGCCTATGGCCACGTCGGCCGTGGCTTCAGTGAGCGTGAGATGTTTCGATGATTGGGTAAAAATGAATACATACTGCGTCCATTCTGAGTTGTTAAACGGGCAGGAGGAATATAGTACCAAACAGGAGTCTGCCAATGGCCACCCATACAAAAAAATTGTTGCAGATTGCACTAGTGGTGAAAAGATAGAGAAAAAGCAGAGCTGGCGGCATTTCTCCCTTCGTCCAAGACCGCGCTTTTGCACCACACATGTATTTCCGAACTTACCTCTGAAAGTTCCCCATGACTGGCACGCCCGGATCGTTTTGTCCGCAGCCCGGTTTCACGTCTCTCCCAAAGTGGACCGCGTTAGCACGGAGGTAGAGCCCGCGGCAACCTACTTCGCGAACTCGTCGACTGTGCTCCCCATTTGAGGCGCGAACGCACGCTAACTGGCCAATAGAACAGCCCGCGAGAGATAAAGCCACGAACGCTGGGCAGAGTGTTCTCGAAGGCCGAGCTGGTCGAACGGGCCGAACGGGGCGCACGCTCACGTGCGCTGGGTATTTTTAACAGCGGAGCTGTTTAACCCAGCCGTAAGCTGTCCAACGCAAACAGAAACCCTTCAACTGAAAAGAACGCGTCTTTTGGTAAGAATTAAATCTGGGGCGGTATTCTCGAGTTTTGTCCCTTTTGCGTCCCTTTCAAAAGTGTCCCTTTTGGCGAGCCCTGATTGGCTAAAAGCAAACAACCGGAAGTGACGCAATGCAAGCGCGGCAAACCTACTGCCAACGCTTACTGCTTAACCGGAAGTACGTCACATTGAAAAGGACGCAAAATCGACGTTTTCAAAAGGGACAGTTACGAGAATACCGCCCCTGGGTCCCTCGCGTTGTGAAAGCGGCGTCGATCCGATTGAGTTGTCATCGCATTTCGGGCGCGCAGCATTGTTTCCTTTGGGTTATTCGGAGCGCTGTCTCTGGACTTTACGGGAGCCGTCTTTCGTTCGCTCGCTCGCACAGGCCTCACTGCCGCAACTGAGCCGCACTGAGACGCTCTTCACAGCACAGATGTGTAAGCTTGGGCTTGGTCCGGTGACGTGGCGCCGTCCAGGCTTGCGCGTTGGCTTGCGCCACGTGAGGAGCTCGCAAAGAAACCAAGAAAACAGTTCACGTGTGTCCATGCTTCAAATGGGGAGCGCAGGACAGCTGGCGGTACAGACGCCCAGTTCGCGAAGTCCGTTGCCTCGAATTCTTGCGCGCTCGCCAGCGCGGTCCACTTTGGGATACACGTGAAAGGCCGCGGACAAAACAATCGGGGCCTGCAGTTACGGAGAACATGCAACGCCGGGCCTCCGGCTCCGCTGTTTCTCCAGCCTCGCGCCACTAGTGCAAGCTGCTCCGATCTTTTTCTTGGTATTTTTTTGCGAGCTTTATACTTTGCGCGAATCCACGCGCAAGCCTGGCCAACGCCGAGCGCACCTCACCAAGCGCATACACACGAGCTCCCAGTCTTTTTTCTTTGTATTTTAAATGCAGAGCATTTCGTTAACTCGCGCTGTCACCCGTCGTCCCTCGGCGTTGTCCGCTCTCAACAACAGGTGCGGGCGCGCATGCGCGTGCTCCGGCGCTGAAAGAGGCGTTGCAGCAGCAGGTGCTACCTCCTCTCCCTCTACTGCGCGCGCTAAGGCAGCGGCGAAGCGTCAGCGTCGAGCGGCCGATCCCGAGCGTCGAGAACGAGAGGCCGCTGCCAGTCGTCAGCGCCGAGCTGAGGATCCATCGAATCGAGAGCGAGACACGGCTTCGAAACGTCAGCGGCGAGCGGCGGACCCCGCGTTACGAGAACGAGATGCCGCGGTCGGCCTTGTTGACGTAGTACACGGCGTACGCCGCGCACGCGTAGTGGTCGAGGATGATCTGCAGGTCCATGTTGGAGTCGAGAACCCTTCCGATCCACGGGTTGAACGCGTTCACGCGCTTCTAGGCGGGGGTCCTCGCGTGAAGCACGCACGGACGCGACGCGCCAGCCCGCAGAATCTCCGAGTACTCCTCCCCGGATCGCACGTCGAAGGCGCACAGGAACTCGTCCAAGCTCGCAAACTCCCCGTGCTCCAACGCCTCGTGCAGTTCGTCGTACTTGGCCTTCAAGCGCCGTCGACGCACCCGTACGACAACAACAACTACAACTACCACCGCCAACTACCACAACCTACGCCACGTGACCACCCCCAATGCTCTGCATTTACTCGTGTCCCTCGCGCGGGGGCATGCGACGGGGGCACTTTTCGCTAATTACATACGGCGAAACTTAAAGCTTAAACATCTTTGCTGTTAAAAGAACTTAAACAAAAGGACAGAGATTTCACCCCGGAACCATAACGACCACAAGCGGATGCGTTTCAATCCGGAACCATAACGACCACAAGCGGATGCGTAAGCACTACACCGAAGATGGCGATGGAATGAAGGAGTTTGAGCGGCAGTATTTGCAAGTTTGGTGGAATTGTAGACACTTTGTAAAATAACAGCAACTCTGGTTAGTCAGTGAGCAGAAGCGGTCTGGACGGCTGGGTTAAGATCATGAGAGAGTGTGGAGCAGATGGCGAACAGGGCCTTTCGTACATTTTGCTATAGCTAGTCGGAAGTACTTTGACCCGGTGTTATTAAAGACGATAGTCTTTCTTGAGCTTCTTAAACCCAGAAATTTTGGTCTGTCTGTATGTCAGTATGTCTGTCTGTCTGTGACTCGATTCAGCCTACCAGCCAAAGTAAAACAAGGCCTGCCCAATAGTCTTATGTAGTCACAGCTAAGTCTACCCGTCTAAGTCCGGTGTAATGTTCATACTTGTCAACATTGTTGAAGAAGAACAAGACATTACGCAAATATGAGACAGCAAATCAATACAGAAGTGATATTTGCAGTGTTCCTTTATAAAAAATCATAGAGGCTTGATTTTTGCGAAATTAAATACTTTATCAGCTGCAGAAAAAAATTCACTCTGCCGTCGCCTGCTGTCGCCCACGTCACTATAGCTTCTGGCGCCATTTTAAGAAATCAACCGAAAACAGTTACGAAAGGTTCCACTAGATACGTTCCACGTTTTGCTTGGAACGCACGTGGAGCAGGGCAACGTGGTTCTATCAACGTTGAAGTAGGGCGCCTCGATTCACGCGCGTCTCCACCGTACGGCAGCGTTGGCATCGAAACACCCGGCCTGGAGCAGTGAAACGCGGTAAATTTAAAATAATTTAAGCAAACCTTTGACGTCTTTACCTTGGGAGCAGTGCGACGAAAGAGGAACAGCATGAGAGGTGAGCGGGTAAGTGAAGGGAGGCATTTACTTGGCAAAAGTCGATAAAGACTATCGTCTTTTGTCGGCATTTGCAACGAAAGAAGCAGATACGCGGCCAATTTTTTAAAGGTACGGCTTCTTGCCTGCGACAGAACATGTTCAATGATTGGGTGTTTTATTCGACCATTTGTTAAGAAATTACGCCCACCTCCCTCGCGGGAACCCTGGTGTGATGCGACGCTGAGGGGGGGGGGGGGTTCAAGCACAAGCGGAGAGCAACCGTCGACCGAAAGGCCGCCGGTGAGCGGCACACCTGTTATATGCGCAGCGCGCCCGAAGGAGAGGAGACCGCGGAGAGAGAGAGAGTACGTGCGCAGCACCGCGCGCAGCGCCGCCCACCGGCGGAGTGAGAGCGCGCTGGGCCGCACACCCGCAGATGTTGAGAGAGAGTGTTCGCTCTCACCTGGGCACGCGCCGGCACCAGTGCGTCTGCCGCGGCTATGACGCAACACAATCCAACACAATCCACTTTAATCCAATCCAATCCAAGCCAAGCCAATCCAATCCAATGCCCCTCGCGAGAGAGTGTTCGCTATCGGAGAGGATGGGGGGTGAACGGAGGAGAGTGCGGACGCCGACGACGACGGACGCACGCAGGAAGGACAGCGCCGCCGACAAGAGATGCCCTCAGCGTCGCATCTAATAATTTCAGCTCACATGAACTAACATTTCACCATTATGCTTTATTTGCGTATCGTGGTGAAGACATATGAACGCCCGATGAGTCATGCATTTGTGTTAACTGAGTTAAGCCCGGATCCCAACCATGAGGCAGAGATAATTAGAAGGATCAGAATGGGGTGGAGTGCACACGGCAGACATTCTCAGATAATGAATAGCAGCCTACCATTGTCCCTGAAGAAGAAAGTGTATGGCAGCTGCGTCTTACCGGTACTCACCTACGGGGCCGAAACTTGGAGGCTCACTATAAGAGGGTTCAACTTAAATTGAGAACGACTCAGCGCGCAATGGAGCGGAAAATGATAGGTGTAACATTAAGGGACAAGAAGAGAGCGGAGTGGGTCAGGGAGCAAACTGGTGTGAAAGACATATTAGTAGAAATTAAGAAGAAGAAATGGACGTGGGCAGGGCATGTAATGCGCAGGCAGGATAACCGTTGGTCATTAAGGGTAACAGAGTGGATCCCTAGAGAAGGCAAGCGTTGCAGGGGGCGGCAGAAAGTTAGATGGGCGGATGAGATCAAGAAGTTTGCAGGGGCAAATTGGTCGCAGTTGGCACAGGACCGGGGTAATTGGAGAATAATGGGAGAGGCCTTTCCCCTGCAGTGGGCGTAGATAGGCTGGTGATGATGATGATGGTGATGAGTTAAGCCCATGCAAACACAGAATTGGTATGCCTACTTATGATCAGCTTATCTACACTACTGTAGAAATTTCAGGTTATTCATGTTGAATACTTAATGTTGCTTGTTGATTCCTTTTCAATCCACGTGTCCGGCTCTACGTTTTGTTGATTTGCAGTCTACATTTCGAACTTCAACTTGGCAACGTTGAACGTGCGGACTCTTTCTAGCGAGGGAAGCTTAGCTACACTACTAGAGGAGCCGTCGCCCATTAAGTGGGATATCACAGAACTAAGCGAACTCTGGAGAAGGGAGAAAACTTTAATGCAACTAAGAAGAAGTTATAGCTATTGCGAAATACATAGTGTAGGCACTCAGAGATGAACAAGTTAACATTACGCACAACATAGACGAGGTAATAAAGCAAGCGGCATGATTCTGCAACAGGCATTACGCCAGCGACGTTACACCAGAGGAAACTACTGAGCCTACAAGCTTAGCTAGAGATATCGCCCTAGTTACTAAAAAAGAGGTAAAAAAGGCCGTCGACCGCATGAAAAGAGGAAAAGCTCTTGGAGACGAGGGCATAACCGTGGATATTTTAAAGGAGGGAGGAGACATTGTACTACAAAAGGGTGCTGATCCTAATGAAGAGGAATTTTATGGGGGCCCATAGCCTGGCAAAACGACAACATAATTCAGATTTACAAAAATAAAGACGCCAAAGATATTAGAAAAAGCTATTAGAATGGTCGAGGAACAAATTTAGCGTGGCAGGCACCATCCGCCGCAATGTGAGCCGGGAGCGTATTTCGCCGGACCCACGAGAGCCGCAGAGGGCAGGGTATGCATCCAGTATGTCATGAGTGTCCCTTAGAGATAGCTGAGTTCTTATTTACTCGACGTAAATCACGTATGACCGCCGTGGAGTCTGTATAAATTTGTAAAATAGTACCTCCAGGGGCCTGATGAAGAGAAGGAGTTAGTGCTTACAAGCTGTACCGGATGGCCGTAAGCTCGGCCAGCATTGACGGCAGGGTGCGGTGTGTTTCATAGAAGCACTTTTGACAGGCCTCTGGGTGGGAAGGACATTGTATTGTTGTGGTAACAACCTCGTCCTTGGCTCCAGCGTCCACAAATGCCGGCACCATCTGGGGTTGAGACTCAGCCGCCAGTTCTTGTGCGACAGCGAAGAGCGTGTCTGAATGTCCGTTGGATCGATTGTGAAGTCGCGTTAGTAGCATGTTGTGGGCCACCTGGTAGTGTAGCCAAGGTTTAACTTCTTATTCCCCGCTGAACGTAAGGTTTCACTTATCAACTGAGGAAGGGTTCACTGATCAACTGCGGGATAATCCCTTTAACTCAACACCAGGGACAAATTGACAAATAAGCAATGACAGGGCCTGCCTCACTCACACTTCCCGAGTTGACTGGGCCACCTGTGCAGAGGCATTGCGGACAAAGGGACGAGGCGCCAAGACCCACTGACGAGCGTTTTTAATGGAGCAATATCATTATGGTGATGATGATGCGCACGGGGAGGCGAGGTGTCATATTTTTCAACATCCTCCCACGGGTTAACATGGCTACAAGTTTCATAGCTTGTTTAGGGTCCATGGCGGTATAGCACTCCAGTTGGCAGGTAATTGCATTGATGTCCGTAGAAGCAAGCAGTGTCGATGACATTGCCGTTTCAGCTTCCACCGATGATAACAGTGCTTCTTATGGCGCCGAAGAGTAGAACTGAAATGCCGCGTTGTGACAAAATAAAGAGCGTGAACATTAGCTATGCATAAGGAGCGGCGCTGTTTGATCCGTTTGCATGGTAAAATAGAACGGAAAGCTGAAATCATACGCAATACCAACTTTGACCTTCCGAGTAACATGCAGAGGAACTGGAAATACACAGCCTATGCATGCAGCTTTTAGTATCTATGAATTAGTGTTTTATACATATTAGTTTCATTTACTTGTGCAACAAGCTGCAGCGACGCTAGTAAAGTAGCCCTGAATATCGGATTTGCAGTTAGTCTTGATCGCAGCGTACACTTCGTTTTTGTTACACTTAGCTTCGTGCTTGAGAAGTCACGTTGAATATTTCCCTATTTGAGCAGAATGGCTTACACAGCCCGGAGGTTTCTTCTAAGCTTGAGAAGGAATGTTTTTTGAAGCTGTGTCGATCTTTCAAAGTTCAAGAGATCTTCTAGACCATTCTCCCACCCTTTGTACAACAGATCGTCTACAATTTCCCCATACCCTGCAAGTCAACTTCACAGGCATTAGCTGACTCAAATGATGCTTGTGGAGTCTCCATACAGATCCTAAATTATGGCCCTACTTATGAGTCATCATAAACGCTAGACATCTGAATAGTAATGTAATTGTGCAGACACGGTGTGAGCAGGCATTCGGCTGTGGTTCATCTCGTCGAAGCTTTCCTGGAGATTGATTGTCACTGCGGGTACTTCGAAAAAAGAGAACAATGATCACAGCATAGTTAAGACTCGATTTTTTATTGCATTTACATTTACATAATCTATTTTCACCACGACGAGTACAGGAAGTGGCTCCGATGACACCCTTTCACTTAAAATAGCGATGGCGCAGTCATCACGCGTTATACATGTACAGTGATAGTCACAACATCGTGAATCGTGTCACAATAGCGATCTGTGCATCTCGCACATATCAACACTCTAGAAGACCTTCTGATGCCGTTAAAGGCGCAGACTTAAAAGCCCAACCTTCGATAAATAAAAAATTCGGGGCTCTTCCACGCTTGAAACACCTGCGATACTGATAAATTCTTTCCTTGAGAATATTTTGTAAATCCAGGCGTACATTGGTTTACTGGTTTATATAGGAAATACCGCGACATTGTGGCTCGACCTGGGCGTCTTATCTCCGTTAGCGCTTCTTGTTCGTACCCCAAGAGTGTCACACTAGAGAACTTAAATACCTGACAGTGCTTCCCCCTACCCTCTTCCACACGTACAGAACAATATTACAGCACTGACATCAATGGCCCATTTTTATGTCCGCAATAACAACCTAACGCCCACGGCTCGTTGTGTTTAAACACTTCCAGTTTGATGTTCAAGTTTGCCACCAGCATTCCACTAACATGCCAAACATTACACAGCTGGATATTACTTTAAATAAAGCGAATGATACATATGTTATTATTCCTTTTTTGCCCGAGAACAAAAAAATTGATGGGAATTTACATTTACACTCATCTTCCACAACTGGCATTTTAAGGGTCATTGTTTAGTTTTTGTGTGCGTGCGCGGAACACATCTCTCGTTGAGAAGCTTATTGTTTTGGCGTAAGCCATTGCTAAGAATAACAGTGAGACGCGTCCTTTTCGCGCTCAAGCTTCCTCGTGTCGCCCACATTTCCTACCACCTGCAGGTCCATAGTGCGGCAGAATCGGGCTGTGGCACGCCGGTGATCGGCCCACATATGCGTCAGAGACGTGGAAGGGAGTAAGAATGGAGGCCGCCAGTGCAGCAGCTGGAACGAGAGGAACATAGTAACGATGCCAGAAGCAGGATAATCTGAAACCTGGGCTTTCCCGAGGCTTCCGCGAACCCCTCCGGTGCCTAGAGCTTGGTAGTTTCTGCAGACGTGAGCACGGCATCTCTGTCAGTCAGCGTTGAAGGCTGCGCTCCAGTCACGGCCAGTGGCTCGCCACCAGACGGTGCCATCGGTTCCTCCCCGACCATTGGCTTAGCCGGGAAGTTCTGGACGTCTTCTTCCGGGTGCAGGTCGAGCGCCCGGTTGACTCGGCAATTCTTCTCGGCTTGGTGTCTCTCGACAAGTCCTCCCGCGTTGAGCACCGCCATCTCGCGCTCTTGGGGCGCTCGGAGTACCTTCGACACGTCCTCGGGGTCGTTGACGACGCAGTGGAACACGTCGAAGCGCGCCGGGACCTTGCCACTCCGGAACAGCCACCTCATCAGTGCAGAGACGGTGACCATGCTTACGAGACTTGAAAGCATGGCCAGCGTCCGGAAGGGGAACAACTGGCCGTCTGCCTCGTTGTAGAATGGATACCTGGGGAAGCAACGAGACGTCGAGCTATGGATTGTGGCAGACGAAGGGTTCTACTATCATGCGCAAACCTTGTACTGCTTACCAAAACTTGTTGAGCTAGTTCGTTCATGCTTACTGGAAAGAATAAAATGGGCACTAAGGAGATGAAGACGAAATGGACACAAAGGACGTCACTATCACTGAGTGATAAAGAGCTGTCTTTCATAAAGATAGTCTCTAATATCAAAATTTAGAGCGTGCGTCAAAAAACGAAAAAAAGAAATGTCCCCTGTATGCGTTTTTCGTGTCTACTTCGTCTTCGTCTCTTAAGCGCCCATTTTATTCGTTCTTCTGTGGCTCGTAATTGAAGATGTCTATTCCCTGTCACTACATTCTTAGTCTAGAAACCACAATGTGACTGAACGCACTGTGAAATAAATTTCATTTTTTACGCTCGAATTCTAGTGAAGCATCAGGCTTACGCGCGTTTAGTTGAACGATGCACGGACTCCCGGAATTCAAGTATTTATTTTTTCACCCGACGAAGCATTGCTGGGGTGCTCTTCAGCCGGTGAGCGCCCGGTATGGAGGACCTTTATTATGTCGCTGTTTGAAGAAAGCATTTCGAAAGGAACACCTCATGGTTATCTTGACCAAGAGGGAAATAACAATGACCAAAGAAAACAGAGCCGGCCATCCTAAGCATTCTTTTCAGTTCGCGAAGTACTCTTCGGGAGCGTGCAGACCAACGGGCTTCCTTAGATCCCAGCTGACACTCCACAGTGGGGATGCAACGTATACTGCCGAGCTCAGAGCCACATTTTGCACAACGTACCTGATGACGGCTGGTAGACCAATTATGTCCTCGCCACCCAAGCCACGAAGGAGTAGGCCCACGATGTAGGCGGCTAGGGATCCGTACGTATTGCAGTGACGTTTCATGTACACTACGGACACCAGCTGCGGGAAAAGGATGACGTAGACGAGGTCCGACGACAGGTACCACAGGCCGTAGACGGACTTGACGGTCAGCGCCATGGCTGTGGCCATGGCGCCCACGAACAGGATCGCCACTCGCATCACCCAGATCACTTCACGCTCTGAGGCCTGCACAGACGCCGTTAGAAGGAAGGACTTGATCACACGAATATGCTACGGCTGTTGCACAACAAGGCCGTTCGGGAAAGCTCTGGTTTCCTCAGTAGATTTAGTACGGAGATAGCAGTCCGCAGCAGAATAGAGGCCGGAAGACGTTAATGTAGTGGCTATTGGACTTGTGACGCGTGATCTTTTCTTAATCTCAGTCATTATACTTTTCAAAGGGAAAAAGAATTGTAGGTGACGTTTCTCCTAGTGTACGCAAGTTGCCCGTAAGCGCGTCAAATGCTCTATAAAGGTTTTCAATAGACAGTTTGGCTGCCCCAACTACAAAATACCGTGCGAAAACAGCACGCATTCCTGCTTGAGAGCGTTGGCCAATAAAACATTGATACTCTGTGGTTATGCAACTTTGCTGTGTTACCTAGAGAAAGAAAGAGAGAGAGAAACTCTTTATTAAAGAGGAAAACGCAGAGAGGTTTGCCGACATGACTTCGCTGACGTGCTACTCTGCAGGGTAAGGAGGAGAAGGAAAAAAGGGTAGTAGGTGTAGTTAAGAAGAGCAGCAGAAGAAAAAAAATTAAGAAATACAGTCCTGCTTCAGGGCGTTGAGTTGAATTTTTTTTAATGACGGGAAGACTAAAACGTCTTAGGCACACCAATGTCCCGGAGGAAGTCGAATAGTGCAGACAGGGCTTTGCGTTGACTAGAGGGAGAAAGCCGAGGTCCAAGTGATAAACTGGGTCAATGGTCCAGGGTGGAGACAATCAATTTTCTGCTCTAAACGGAACCGTGATTCGGCATAAGCAGAGAAATCCAGTGATATATGTACGACTGCTTCAGTTGATGCTATGTTACATGTTACAGGCTACGAATAGACGATTAATCAAAATATGGGCGCAGATTTCTTGTTGTCAATACTCGTGATGTTCGCGCTGTTAACTTGCTGATCGATTCATTTATTTGTCGACATGAAGGACTTTTTAAATACGTGGACTCGTATAAAAGCTTGAGCGGGCTGTAATGGGCTGTTAAGGAGGCGTGAACTAACCAATAGCATCTCCATGTTCTTATGTTATTAAACGCGCAAACAACTTTAAAAAAATCGAGAAGTGGACAAGCCTGCCCCACCCATCTTACATTTTTCTAAAACTAGTAGCTTTGGGGTACCAAGAAAGTTTTTGGCTTACTGTCGTTCTAGCTCTAGATTGTGTACTGCCAACTTGCTTTTTTTTTTTACTTTTCAGTGTAGCCTCAACTTTATTTGTATTGTTGACGCTTCAAACGAAACTGTAGCTGCCTTCACCGAAGAAATGAAACAGTTGGTGTCCCGCAGGCAGAACTTCGGTTGGCGGTCATAACTTACCTTTCGTAGATTATTCCCTATTGCGGAAAAAAACGAAGGGAAAAAAGATTAACAAGACTCTTTTAGTTCGATTCTTTTTTGCCCGGGTCCTTGAATGTGAAGGCTATTTTATTATGCCACCAAATCCCCGGCCCTGGAGTCTCTCCTTCATATGCCCATAGACTCAGTCAACGATTTTAAATTTTGGGGATTTAATGCACGGAAGCTACGCCTGGACATCAAGGAACACCGTAGTGGAGGGCTCTGGACTGAATTTGGCCGCCAGGGTATTGTAACGGGTGATGAAATGTCGATACTCGGGCGCTTTCACTTCGCGCCTCCATCTGAAAAGGCGCTACTGTTGCCTGGATCAAACCCGCGTATTTAAAGGAACCATGGAGACAAAATTGCAAAAACTGCTTTGTCTTGATAACAATGATAGCAATATTGCGGCAAAGTTCAAAGAAATCATGGAGATATTGGGTAAAATTGATTAAGCAGTGGCGACTGCACCAGCTGCAGCTTTGCGGTCCTTTCTCTATGACGTCACAGGATATTGTTTGTGCGGTTGGCGGCCGCGTACCCAAGCCATCACCAAAAAACATAACTGGGTGGTTATAGTGGGGCCTCTAGTTACGTTTGATGGTATTACTAAATGTTACGGAGCGGGTAACCTGCCGATAACCATATTTTCACTGCTGGCCGATATGACGTCATTTCCTGCCCACAACGCGTCACTGCATGGCTAAATATGAAAGTTCTTCAATATTTCTGGAATTTTCTCAGCCAAATAAACGTCTTTCGTTGCTGGGAATGGAGATGAGTGAGTTAGCATAATCTAGGTCTTTCGAAACTGAACAGTTGCATTTTGTCTCCGGTTTTTGGCACTCTTTGCCCTCGCTGGCCTTCCGCCACAAAAATCCAACCATCATCATCATGTATTTTGTCTCCGTGGCCGTGTAAGCTGAGCAGCACAATGCCTTCGCCACCGAGGCGGGTCATAGGTCGAGTCAAACGATAGAGGTTATCCTTCGCTTTAAATTGAAACACCCGAGACACGCACGGGGTTGGCCATGCCTGTTCGTAGATCTATCTTTTTCGTGGGTGTGACGAGTTGGCTTTAAACGGCCCAGCATTCGGCACATTCAGAAATGGACAGAAACAAGACACTCGCGTTCTGCCTGAAGATGAGTTTGTAGACGTTTCTGGCGAACATGGAGGCGGCGCTCAGAACGGACGAGTCCGACGAGGACATGACCGCAGCCGACACGGCACCCAGTCCCACGAAGGAGACGAAGCCGGGCGTCAGGTACTGCAGCACCATGGGCAGCACCAGCGACGTGTGCTCCTCGTCAAGGGGCAGGGGACCCGTGAATGCCGTCTCGTTCCATCCTGCGTACCAGCGTGCACCCACTGTGCCCTCAGTGTGCATCCAGTGTGCTCTCAATGCGTACTCAGTGTGCACTTATCCAGCCGTAGCACAGTCCCACGCTCGGTGGTCCGCCATCATTCCCTTAATGTATCGAAGTGGTTGCACGCACTTACCCTGCCACTAGCTCAACTGATACACACTTGAACACAGCGTCCAAGTTGGAGAAGCCGTGTCATGGACGGATTGCGTACCCCCAGCCCATTTACTAATGCACGAGGCTGTTCACAAATTTCCAGTTCCTCACTGCGTGTGCTGTGGCCAGAGGGAACTGTGAAGACAGGCAGGGCAAGAAAAGAAATGGCTGATGATTACTGTACTCCCTAATCCGAAATTTATTGTGCGCCGCGCGAACTGAGCGCCTGAAGCTCGTGTTAATAAAGTTTTTAACTCACTCACTCGGTCATGGCGCATAGCTGCTGCGCCTCAGAAAGTGATCGCGTGATCAGCGAACGCACGGCGGCGCGCGCTACTCTGCCGTTATCTCGAAGCTCATCGCCGCCGCCGAGCATGTTCTTGTAAATCGTGTATGAAGCTCCCGCGCAAATGTCACGTGGTTCGGATGAGCCTCGCAACGAGGACGATGCGTGGAACATTTACCAGTTATCTTACTCGGCGTCATCTCAGCGCGTCGCCACCGCCAAGTGTGTCTCACTACCTCCTCCTCGCACTTTCGCCATGCGTCGCCAACGAGGAGCGTCTCGTGCGGGCTCACCATACTGCCCTCCCCCTCACACTTTCGCCACACTTTCCTCCGCCGTTTCCTTTTTTGTCTTCGCTCGCTCGGTTACGACGCTGATGCCGATGTCAAGACACAGTAGCGGTTGTCAAAGTGCTGCGCACCTGAATTGGTCGGCCTCTGATGCCCCTTCGAATAATAGAGAGTTATAGCAGATCGGAAAAACGGTTCCGGTACGGCAACGTCTACCGTCTAGACGCCACAGCGCATGCGCAGGCCCCCACCGCAAACCGGAGCGACTTGGCAGGACGGTACCGAGACGTACCGGGTCCGTGGTTCTAAAGCGGACGGCCGCTTTGGAAGAGTTTGGTAGACCTACGCTTGGCTCACGCCTAGTCAGTTACAAAAATAGATTGTAAATATGAGATCATTTACGAATAATGAGGTTGCAACAAGTGAAATCCGAGCGATTATGATAGCTCAAGCAGCAAGCGAAACACGGTCCCGACCCAACTGCCGTGGCTTGTCGTCGAGCGACTCATGTACGATAGCTCCTTTTAGGTTAAATAAAGGAGATCCGGCTACATAACTAGTATTAACAGCAACATGGGGCTCGTCTACAAATCGGCGAGTGAAGAAACAAGCGCTTTTAGCGCGAGGGACTCTCAGATACAACGAAAAACTTGAACCAGCCAGCAGTATGTACTAGCGCCACTAGCTAGTATGTTCTGAGAGAGCCCAGCTTGACCTGCTGGCGCCATATTTTGAGATAGAGTAGTTCTTCATCACTGGCAGGAATCGTATGCTGTAAGGGGTGCCATATGACGTTTTCGTGCTGATAGGATTGTTTAGCCTATGGAAGTGTCGCATGATTGACCGCCATGCCGAGGAACCTCGTGAAACTAAGTCAATTTTTCGCGAACAATGTGCGCTTGTGTACAGTGTCTATGCGGCGCAATCGCAGCCGCCGGACTGGTTGCATCTGCTTGAAGCGTGTGTGTACCTGCCTGACTTTTAAAATGTATTAGTGAATGTACCGTCATTGTAGTTAGGGTGGGACTTTAAGCTATTAGTGCTAGTTTCCCATGCAATAAAGAAAAAAAAATTTGACGTGGAGTAGAGGTAAAATGTCCGCCTAATATTCACGCAGCCGCTAGTTCGAATCTCTGCAGGGGCGTTATATATATATATATATATATATATATATATATATATATATATATATATATATATATATATATATATATATATATATAAAATATATATATCAGGGTGTCGAACCGGAACCGAACCGAACCGAAAACCGGAACCGAACCGGTATTTTTGCCGGAACTGAACCCGAACCCGAACCATTATTTTTTGAGCCGGCTGAACCCGAACCGGAACTGAACCGAAAAAAGAAATAACGGTTTCCCGTTTTTGACAAAACGGTTCGACCATCCCGTTAGTCGTAACGGGTGGTAAGTGTCATTAAGGGCTTCTTTCTTTCATGCGCCATCAACTTCGCAATCTCTCGCTCACTTTTACGCTTTCAATGAATCAAAACGCTCCGAACGCAACGCGCTCATCACGGTCCCAACATGGTGACAATTGATTGATTGATTTATTGATTTATTGATTTTGAGGTTTGTTAATGCGCCCACGCAATGCAGGCGATGAGGCGCACCGCAGTGGAGGGCTCAGGTTTAATTTTGACCACCTGGTGATCTTTAGCGCGCGCCGAAATCTCGAACACACGGGCGCTTTCGCTTTTCGCCTCCATCAGAAAAGCGGCCACCATGGCCGGAAATCGAACCCGCGTCCTTCGGCTCAGCAGCACAACGCCATAGCCACAACATGGCGAAACTACTACACACCAGTATAGCAATTAAGGCCCCTAATTGCAATGGTATGTTGCTGATGGTTGAGCAAGCAGGGTGAAAGGCTGGGAAGAAGAAATGTCAAACTCTTGGCAGCGTGCGTGATGTTTGAAGCACAGAATTCGCCCTTCCCGCGGTCGCCGGTGCACCTGTCACCACGCCCCCACAAGGGGCCTTTAAAGGCTCAATAAAACGCTTGTCGCTCTCTCACTCTCCCTCATTGGGACGGTGCGAGTGCAATCAGTCCACGAGATTGTTGCACCCTGTACCCGCCAAGGTTCAAGCCCTACATTTGCCTATGCCTATTTGCAGCAGCTAAAGAGTGTTGAAATTTTGGCTTTTAGGTACATGCATAATCACAAGAATTAAAACAGCGCCACAAACGGTACGCAGGAAGAAAGGGACGCACATATGGTTGTTATTGGTTCGATACAAAGGCTTTATACAAGCGAGGTGAACCTCACGAAACGCGAAAGAGGGGAAAATAAGGCGAAGGGGCCGGAGAAATAAGATTCCTAAACGCGTATTGTATACACGGAGATAAGAGAAGATTGATTGATTATGAGGTTTAACGCGCCGACGCTACACAGGTGATGAGGCGCGCCGCAGTGGAGGGCTCCAGATGAACTTCGACCACCTGGGGATCTTTAGCGAGCGCTGAAATCTCGAACACACGGGCGTTTTCGCGTTTTGCCTCCAACAGAAAAGCGGCCGCCGCGGCTGGGGATCCAAACCGCGTTTTTTGGCTTAGCAGCACGACGTCTTAGCCACTGAGCCACCGTGGCGGGTGAGGTAAGCGAAGATACGTGTCTAGTCGAAATTCTAGATATTTTGTTCTTTCGAATTGACAGGTGTGCCCAGCGTTGGGAACTGCACGTTTGGTTTCGCTGATATATACTAGCGTGCTTGATAGTCTCTTGTACAGGTAAAGCTGCTCTTCACAGGGCGTGTGTTTGCGCGCTTTACGTGGAAGTTTTCTTTGTTGATTCTTTTGCAATGGGGATGAAGGCAGCATTCGCCCTTGAATGTCGCAGTAAGCCCGATAACGAAGGGGCCGCAGCCCGTGGTCGGCGATATTTTCCCCCGCGTCTTCTTACATGCTTGGCCAAGGATCCCAAATGGACCATGAAAACGCAGCCCTACCTTGCTTTATTGGAAAGATCTGCCTTTGGTGACTCGTTAATGACGTTGTTCTCATAAGAAGTGGTGAGAAACACCGAAAAATCTTTCAAATTTTCTGCCACCCAGCATCAGCAGTGACGTAACAAGTAATTCAAGCAAAATGGGCAATGTCTTAAGTCATCATTAGGATCCCAGCAGTACAATGAAACGAAACAAGGGGATCCAATCAATAACACACCCATTTCTCTTGGCGGTGGCTTTGTGTAGTCTCTAGGACGACAGTAGGGGTGGTGAAAAAGAGGCTGGTACATTTTCTGTTACACCTGGCCTAGATTTTCAAATTTAACAGAAGTATTGCAGCTCATTTAAAAAAACCACTAGTTCGAGTGAAGAAAAAAATACTTCAGTTTTATGATGAATTTAAACTATACAAAACTGATTTTTCGCATCTTGCTAATAATTCAGTTCTGAACCGGTCCACGAACCGGTTCAACGCTCCGAACCGGTTCGCGAACCGGTTCGCGGATCGAATTAGTCGAACCGGAACTGAACCGGAACAAAATAAATTTACCTGAACCCGAACCGTAACCGAACCCGTATTTTTTTCGGTTCGACACACTGATATATATATATATATATATATATATATATATATATATATATATATATATATATATATATATATATATTCATTGCGCGGAATCATTGCGCGGAATCCGGAATCATTGCGCGGGTTTCGGTGGACAAGGGATGGCATCTTCCGGTGTGCGGGACACAGTCGTCCCGCTCCGAGTTCAAACGAGGATAAGGAGCGGAATCGTGCTCCTAATACAGCGCAATCGGATTGTCTGCGTGCCCTTTTTCGCGCGTCTGCGGGCGTCTGCTTCTCTGCCCCGAATGCAATACCACGAGGTAATAATGCATACGTGAAAATGTTGTTGCAAAATAGACGACATTCGGAATAAAAATTGATACAAGTGTGGGACGGGGGCGGCGAGGTGGCGGATAGCGATGCCGACATTCTAATTCAGCTTTTGACAACACTGAGTTGCGACAACAGCTCAAGAGACAAGGGTGCGCTGAAAATAAACAAACGTGGAAACGCAACGTCCATCCACGTTTGACTTAATCGTCAATCAGCTCCAAACATTTCACTTGTTCAGTTTTGGCTGCCATGTGCCAAAGCACGTTTTCCCAAGTGATTGTCGGGTGGGACAGAATGAATGTGCATACAACAAACAGTGCCGTAACGAACGTCTTGCTTCGCTCCTTATGGTGAACATGGCACGAACGGATAGCTGGCGGAGCCTTAAAGGAATCATAATCGAAGCCTTAAATAGATTTGGGAAGACGTGATAGGCGAGCATATTGGGATTTGCGGGATGTTTCGGCGTTGTTAAGCTATAGTAGGGTTAGTGTAACATGAATAAATCTAACAAACAACGATATTTGGCGCACATTACTTGCCATTCCTGACATGCGCCCCTGTACTGTGTAGCTAGACTCTGAGGAAACAAACTGTGTACAGCTTCACCACGATTTCACACGAGCGACAGATCAATGTTACCAACATCGCTAATCAGCGATCGACTGCAATGAACGAACCCATTCGGCTTAAGAAATGTGAAAAGCACAACGCTTGGCTTGCGTGATGCAACAGCGGCGCTGATCAACTTTTGAGTCGAATCGTTTTTGCGGCATCGTCATTCGTCGAAATGATGTGGTTGGCTGCATGGAATTGATTCATCGAGTGTAGTGCGGTCAAGCTTGATCACTGGATTGCCTAAGAGCGTAGTCTTGTAGCGAACCCTAAATCGCAATACAACATTTCTTCAGTCCCCCATCCAAGATACACGGTGTCAGTAATGTGCCTGCTTCTTTTTTTATTGTTCAATTTCTGTTTATCGGCACAACGAATATACCAAGCAAGTATGGAGTACCGAAATGTGGCTCTTGCTATTTCTGCTCAATTATACCGCTGTTTTACTAGCACAGCCAACATCCCCACAGGCCGCTAAGGGACTTGTTCCTCCTTTTATTCGTACTCCGCTTAAGTAGGACTTTACTAGCCGGAGCACTTGTCCTGATTCGATCGCCTTCATGCACCCAGTGCAAGCATCCTGACCTTGTGGTGCGCCAGTATGGCAAATCAGGCTCTGGGACTTTTTTTTTTTTCATTTAGCGTCAAATTTCTCCTTCAGTTAAAAGACAAGCGTGCAGTTGGTTTGTGCACCTGCACTTGGTAGTAGCTATCATCGTAGCGAGCGACATTACAACTTAGAGAAATCATCAGCGGTTTGTTACACATGCGGCTATATCCATTTCTTCTCGGCGTATACAGAACATCAGCGGCAGCTTATGCAGGAAAAATAATTAAATGCAAGATCCGCGCTACATCGGTGCACAAGGAGCTGAACGGGCTTCGTGGGTCTTAATGCCTGTTTGTAACGTAAATTGAGCACTACGGCATTAATACAGCCCTTGTATGACATTCCTTTTCTTTTCTTCTTGAAGGCATTCCATGAATGTGTGACACGTAAGAACGGCATTTACGTGTTGGCCAGGCAGGACTGCTTAGCGAAGCGTAGAGGATACGTACTCGTAGCTTTGGCGACAGCACCCATCATCATGGCGGGGACAGCCATGACAATGCACCCGACAGCGGCCACGTAGGAAAGCAGCTGCGCCTTGAAGGCAGTTTTGCTAGACAGGACACGCTGAAAGTAGACCTGCGCGAAATGGAAACACATTTACGAAGCGAAGGTTCAAAGGCTTCGGCTGATCGACTGTGTACGTAACCTTGAGACGTAACCGCCTAACCGTCGCACATTAAGCGCCCGCTCAAGCCGTGCCGCCGATTCTCTTGAGGTTGATGCAGAGTTAGGTGACCCGACACCAGCTATTAGCTACAAATAAAACCCTGCGTTCAGTTTGCAAACTTGACACACCTTAATGCTAAGATGCATTCAGTGGTTCGAATGTAGGGTCATGGAAAAATGAAATACGAACACAAATATACGAATCAGAACACTCCAACTAAAAAATAAATATATTCGTGGAGGCCCAATTATGGAACGCTATGGCTTATTTGCGAAGCCACATTTCCCAACTTTGTTAATTAAGCCACACGTCGATTTGACCTTGCATGGGTAGAAATCAGGCTATTTACATGTAGCGGTTTGTATTTTCGAGATCACCTTTCATTCGTACATGACTGTACGCACTTCAAATATAAAAGGTTGTCGCAATGAGTGCGAGTTTGTCTCACCAAAATTTTCTGCTTTGAAAGCATGATTTTTCGCATGAAGCTAGAGAAGACCGTACGAAATGTAGCAATCCGGGCTCTAAGCCTGTAACCTCTCGGCCTTTCCTTTCGCTTTTCTCCTCCTCCTCCTCATTGGCATTCACGGCTGTTGTTGGTTCCTTTGGACACCGATTCAACATGTCCCCTCAATGGTCCCCAAGCGCTAACAATATGGGTACAGCTTGCTGTAAATAAACTCGCGCGAAAAAAAGCATTTTTTTAAATGACCTAGGCGTATGGTACCAATGCTTTTTGCCGGAAGACATGCCGGTAACTTTTGATTGGCCGGTGCTCGTGCGTGATTGGTTCCGTACGAAAAGCAAGATCAGCCAAGGCACCGACCGTTCACAAACTGCTATTTGCAACATGAAATTTCGTAGGCAGCTTGCTATAAGCCGGAGGGAGGAAGAAAAATAGTCCACAAGGACAACCGGCGGATATGAATTGATGTCCACCTTAGGCGACAAATGATTTTGTCGCCCATCCCAGCGCCCTGTTGGGATACCTTACGGGTGAACAGCCCCCTGAATATGGGCAACGCATCTTGCCTCGTAAAATGTGGGCCTGTATTTTAATGACTGGCTTATATCACGCTGTGAAGCATGCACGATGTTAACTAGGCACTGCCTTCCTCCAGGACCGGTTTATAAGCCATAGCTGTTGGATCTGCAACATAATCTAGAAAACACTATGGTGTCGTGGCGCTGTTATCCTGGCTACGGGAAATTTATGGGAACATTTCTTAAAACGGAAATAGTGGCGACGTATTTTTGGCAGTTTTTGTGTGACTTTAACTTGGCGGCACTGACAACCTAACATACTGTATAGCTGCATCATCGCATACTAGTACTCCGGTCGAAATTAAATTGGCCCTTTTTAATGTTCAAATAAATGTTCATCTTAATATTTCTACCTCAAGGGAGACGTATTAGGTGATTTCCCGCAGCGGCTCTTACAAAACATAAAACATAGCTTGATTGCCCCCTTTTTTTTATCAGGTTTCACAAAAATAATTCAAGCTTGCAAATCTACTAAAAGTTTCACTTTGGTTCCTCTTTTCATTTGCATCTCGCTTCACTTTAACCTTTAATCTTTGCTTCACTTTAACCTTAAAGTGAGCGCATTGGAATGACGTGCTCCAAAAGAGCGAAAATGTACCCTGCAACTTCTTGCTTCAGCACCTGGTTAAATCATCGCCAGAAACGAAGAGCTGCTTTGGGCTTAGAAGAGAAAACATCATGACTGAACTGCGCACAAAAAAACGGGACGAGGGAAGAGAACACACAACGCAGTTTTCAACTAAATTTTATTACCAGAAAAAACACACATATGCAGGCTCTGTCACATGACTTTCAGGGGAACACATGCGCACAAGCACTCCGCGTACACGTTACACGTGCGGCGCTAGCAGTTTAATCTCTTTATCTAGTAAGACCAGCGATGGGTTACTTACACAGTCATCTTTTTTAGAAGAAATGTGGAATGCTTCTATCAACTCTCTTGGCACCTGTTTCTTATGGAATATAAAATATCTGTGTTGTGTTTGTGTTCTCTTCCCTGGTACCGCTTTTTGTGCGCAGTTCTGTCACGAACCATTTTCAACTAGCCCTGCTTTCCACTCAGCTTTCCACTCAGCAGCTCGCACCTGCCATGGAATTCCTCCGAGGATGAGAAGCAGTCCGGAGTCGACGTACTGTCCCACGAGCCTTGGCTCCAGGGAGCCGAGCCAGTCGTTTGACGGGTACGACAGGGTGCCCACCGCTTCGTTCGTCATGCAGAACGGAACGCACAGCCACTGCGCGGTAGAAGCAGGCAGGCGCAATCTTGTATTCACGTCTCCACAGAAGCGCGCTCCGCAAACGCACTACAAATCACACACACGCCTTGGGAATTTGCGTTTACGAGTCGCCAGTGAAGGGAATGTAAGAATGTGATGGAGGGAGGGAAACACTTTATTGACACCCAAGGGGGCGTGGCGGAAGTCTACAGGGTCTCCGCTACTACCAGGGCCCGGGTTGTCGCCACCTCCTGGGCGGCTAGATCCGAGCTCCCCAGGGCCTGCTCCCAGTGGGAAGTGGTAGGGATGGGGAGAGGGGGAATTCGGACATTCACATAGGGTGTGATAGTGAGAGTCTAATGCGCCGCATGTGTTGGTGTGATTGTATACGAGTTGTCTATGAGGGCAAAAACACTGCGCTAAATTGAAATTACGAAGACGAAGGACGGCGGAACACACGATGCACACTTACGAAAGCGCAAACTATCAACTGGCCTTTATTTTCCGAAACAGAAACGTTCAAAACCCCGAACAAAACCCTATCTGTGTTAAGTTCTTGATAGTTGTTATCGTCACTTCACGTTTTGCGCGGTCTCACTCACAGCTGGCCACGTGCGCTCGTCGTCCCCTCTCTCTGGCTCACTGTCACACGGGGAACATCTTTCCGCAGAAGGTGAATTTCCTTGTTTTTTAGAATCACCGATGGCTGGCTGACGCATGCGCCTGGTCTCTCCGATGCCATACTAAAGGCTTCAATAACTTCCCTGGTCTTCCTGCTGTGGGAGCGTGCCAATACTGTTGTTTCATTGAACAGGGGTTCGCATTCGCATTTTTTGCAGTGATCGGCCAAATGCCCGGGCGCTTGTATCTTGGCGCACGCGTTCTTATGCTCCCGCAGCTCGCTCGTTCAGGCACCTTCCAGTTTGTCCTATATAGGACCTCCCACAGTCCAACGGAATTTCGTAGACGACTTCTGACTCGAACCCCACGAAGGGGTTTCTGTGTTTCACCTCACAGCGTGGACGTTCAGCGTCTTCCTTAAAGTTGTTTTTTCCGCCCCACACAAGCTGAAAGGACCGTGCAAGCGGGTGAACAAGCCATGAGCGCACGTGGCCAGCTGTGAGTGAGACCGCGCAAAAAGTGAAGTGACGATAACAACTATCAAGAGCTTAACACAGATAGGGTTTTGTTCGGGGTTTTGAACGTTTCTGTTTCGGAAAATAAAGGCCAGTTGATAGTTTGCGCTTTCGTAAGTGTGCATCGTGTGTTCCGCCGTCCTTTCGTCTTCGTAATTTCAATTTAGCGCAGTGTTTTTGCAAGAAATAATGTACCAACTAGCCCAGAAGCGAGCTCTCATTGTCTATGAGGGAAAGTGTGTCTGCAGCAGGCGCCATGTGTGCGCGGCCTGCGGTGTCAGTGATGGATGATGAGGTGGTAGACTTCTGCGAAGGAGGCGGTAGTGTTGTGCAATGTCCCGATAAGTAAGGTGTTGTGCAATGTCCCAATTGGTAAGAATGTATGGGAGGTGGTAGCAGAAACGACTGACAAGGAAACTCTGCAGAAGCCGTAGGCGTTCGAGATCCATGAGGCCATTTCTGCGTGTGGATATGTGTTTTAAGTGGCTCAGTGTCCGTCCAGTGTGTGCGCGAAGTACGTTAATAGTGTGTTCGTGCGTTTGGCTTGTATGTGCAGGCCGAAGACGCGCAGTTGAGTTTGAGGGACTGGTGAGGTCATGAACTTGGATGCGTATGGGGATTTTAGAAGACGTGCGGGCTTGTGGGGGAGGGAGCTATGAGAAGCTGGGATTTGCTGGTGGAGCAGGTGAGAGCAGCTTGTATCGCTTATTCTGAGATATGTAGCAGCTCCTTCTAAGAGTGTGTTCCCTATGAGTGCGTCGCTATCCCGTGGGATCCAGAATGTGACGTCGTCCGCATACGTTGTTTCTAAGCGAGTTAGTGTTGTTGAGAGCGTGTGCAAGGTAGAAGGGTGAACGAATCTGCCTTACTTGTGCCTAGGCGTAGGGAGGCGGTGCTGTTTGGAATGTGCTGGAAGATGGCTGCACGGACAACACTTGGTGATTCACACGCATCAAAGCGACCACAGGACGGCTGGCGTTGGTCTTAAGATGTTGCGTGGCTGATTTTACACTTCATGGAAACGTTCACTTCTCTGCTGTGAAGATAGGAAAAAGCGTTAGAGCCCTGTCGGAAAAGAGCAGGAAAGCGGGTGGCTACGGGACCGCCACAATGCAACCACTGGCGTGTTCAGAGGTGGATGCCCCCCTCCCCCCAAATATTACTCAGGGGGGGGGGGGGGGGGGAGGAGAGAGAGAATGGCGAAGCCCCTAATTCTGCATGTCATTAAATAAGCCCCAACGATAATTACTTTTGCTTCGCAAGCTGCGAACCAGCCATATGCAGCTTTGATGTAGGCTCTCAACACGGTTAGCCTAATTTAAATTTCTTTAAAGGGACACTGAAGTGATTTGTAAACATTGCGCGATTACTAGCGCGAATTGCAGTCTGGAGTTTTCTAGGCCATGTTTCGGCCACTCTCGCTGCGTTTACGCGACATTTTTCAGTAGACAAATCAATTCGGAAACGCTGCCCTCCTGTCTGCATCCTCCTTGCCTATTTCCTATGACGTTTCGTGTGACGCTAAAATATGGCTTGGCTTGACTGTGCTTCTGCACGGCTTGTCGACCCTCCGACAGAATCAGCAGGGCCGGCGTTTAGTCGGCCGGCGGGTCGTCGGAACTCGAGTTGCTCAGTTGCAACTAAGCCACGGCACGTTTTTGCCGGGAAGAATGCGCTTTTAGTTTGTTAGTTTGTATAATGTATCAAGCTCGAAGTCCAAATCGCTCCGCACAAGCCCACACATGACGCTTCGCTGACTGGTACAAAAAATCTCAGAAAAATCTGGTAAAAAAAACCTAAGGCCAATTGAAGGCGGGACAAGAGTATGAGAAGTTAATATGGGTACTAAAGAATAAAAATCAGCCGAAACTTTCGTCGTACAGCGCAAAAACAGGGTGCGGGAAGCACTTCCTCTACCAGCCAAGGGCTCTGCCGCCACCGTGGGAGTCAACAGATAACTCCTGCGAAAAAAAAAGAAGTTACTGGCATCGTCCGCCAGAAATCGAACCTGACCGAATAGAGAAGCGGAGCGAGAGAACCCGTTGCCCGTATGAATGACATGAATGAAAGCTCAGAGCTGTGTATCGCAACAGTATCCTCGGCGAAAACCGTGGTGGTAATTATGTGTAATGTTAATATTTCTGTGTATTGTATGTTCCAGAAGTTTACGAATGTTACTGGTTGACGAGATATGACGATAGTTGAAAGCTGAAGTGCGTTCTTCAGATTTGAAGAACGGAACTACTTTTGCAATTAGCCAGTTATGTGGGATGCAAACTGATTATACAATGATTAGGAAAAAAGACCACACAGTATAAGACAAATTATAGCTGGTAAATTTTTGAGTACGTTGTTATTAAAGCTTAGATGATCAGAAGCAGTATAACTTTTGAGTCGATTTGTAATAGATATATGCAGTAGCCGAGCGATTTTTGGGACCTGGAGGGGAGCGAAAAATAGTCTGAATAAAAGAGCAGTCCTAAAATCCGTGAGTCATTACTTCTATGGGACAACGGGTGGTTCCTCGGGAAAGCCCGAAATATCCAGCAAGTCCGAGTTCTCGGACTTGCTCAAATAGACAGCCTTATAGTAACATCTTATTCGTTTGTTAGTAGTTTTGTTTCTGATAGAGGCGAAAAGCAAGAACCCCCGTGTGTACGAGATTTTGGCGCACGTTAAAGATCCACAGGTGGTCAAAATTAATCCGGAGTCCTCCACTACGGCGCGCCTCATCGCCTGCGTTGCGCCGGCGCGTTACACCCTTCAATCAATCAAAAATCAAATCTTAGTAGTTTCGCGCTTGATGGGAGAAATACAAAGGTTACCAGTAAAGACGTCGTAATCAGACGTCCAATAGACATGCGTAATGTGAGAAGTGTTTTTGTTTTAGGGATTCTGTACTGTACGAGGTCGCGGGTTCGATTCCCGGCCGCGGCGGCCGCTTTTCTGATGGAGGCGAAAAGCAAAAACGCCCGTGTGTACGAGATTTCGGCGCACGTTAAAGATCCTCAGTTGGTCAAAATTAATCCGGAGCCCTCCAGTACGGCGCGCCTCATCGCCTGCGTTGCGTCGGCGTGTTAAATCCTACAATCAGAATCAGATTCTGTACTGTACGATGTGTTAATACCCTAAGCTTGTTTTTAGGCTCTTTTAAAGTTTAAGGTTCGTTTACTTCTGTTGCAGTTATTAAAGAACCTTTTTCTACGTACTCTCCGAGTAACGTTCGCACAGGCATTCTTCCGAAAGCGCCTTCTCCATGCTAAATAACACATAACGAAGTTAGACAAGACAGCGTTAATACCCAAAGGAGCTGAAAAGAGGAAAAGAGCCATTGCGCATACATCATGGATAGAGGGCTCACCAGTCCGACGAAGATGAGGAATAGCTGGATGACATCGGTGTAGGCTACCGAGTAGAGCCCGCCCAAGAACGTGTAGAAGAGCGCTATGCACGCGGACACGATGATGGACGTGTTGGTGTCGATGTCGATGATCACTCCTACAGTGGCGCCTGCGCATTGCCGCCGTACAGCCATGTTGAGCGAAAGCACACGGTATGTGGTTAGCGAATCGCGCCTAGCCTCTTGAAGCAGGCGGGCGTGCAGTAATTAATCGCGTGAGCGGTCTCAAAAACGCAATCCCGTATGACGTGTATACTTTCACACCGCCCAGTGTGACACTAAAACCGCCGTCACACCATCTTTTTCCCTGTCATCCTTATCTCCCTCACCTTCTCTCCGCGTTCTTTCTTCCTCTTCCCGTACACGAAGTAGCTGGCCACAGCTGATGACAGGTCGACCTTTCTATGTTTTTCTCTCTCAATACTCTCTCTCTCTCTTCCTATCTATCTATCTGTCTGTCTGTATATATCTATCTATATATCTATCTATCTATCTATATATATATATATATATATATATATATATATATATATATATATATAGTAAGGAAATGAGGGGCTCGTTGAGGAAATACAGAAAGATAGGTCAGCAGTCTACAACGCCAAAGAAGGCATAGGGGTGTGGTTAGGCTCTTTTTTTTTCACTACGGTTAATTAAGTAAACTTTTTTTTTATTATACAGAAGAAAGAAAGAAAGAAAAACACGCGCCCAGAGTGGGACCGAACCCACGCCTTTCGATTACATGGCGAATGCCTTACCAATTCGGCTATCTGGCGACTGTGTTCTTCCTTCACTTTCTGGGCTATTTATATTTACTAGAAGTGTATCTGACGCTTGAGGGTGGTATCCCAGCGCCACTCTGACTACACGGGGAGGAAGGGGACCTTCTTTTATTCAACCCCGGGGCGTGACTTCCGAACGTCTACAGCCTGTCATGAGCGGGTTACTGGCGGGAAGCGTCTTATGCTACCTAGGCATCAAGGCTGCCAGAGCCGAGACCCTATATATAGTATATCTATATAGATATATATATATATATATATATATAGATATAGATATATATATATAATATGTATATATACAGGGTGTCCCAGCTATCATGCACCAAGTTTAAAAAAAGAGTAATGGCGTAACTCGAAGAAAACCTATTGGATAATGTTTGCAGTACTGTGAAGAAGCGGTGACTAATTTTTTCGTTAATGAGACTTCACTAATTACTTCTAGTTAATTATCTAACTCGATAATTACTGTCCTAATCACTGAAGTGCCAATGAGGCATTTGTAGGTATCGACGAGGGGCATCTAACTGCGGTATTTTCAGCGACGAACTAATTGCGTACTCATTTATTCTGACTGATAAAGAAAACCCGCAAAATATGAAAAATACCACGTGACGGCGCATCCGCGCGCAATGTAAAGCAGCGTCCCCAAATAAGCTGATTGAAAGCAACTGCTTCCGGTGTTACCCACCCGAAGAGACAGCGCACCACCTTGATAAGGCGCGTGTGCAGATAAGGCACAAACTCGGTGGCGATTTATTCTTTCTTTCTTTTGTTTATTTCATTCTGGCTAACTCAGAGGCAGCCTGTTTGAGGACGTTGCTTTACGACGCGCGCGGACGCACCGTCACGTGGTATTTTTCATATTTCGCGGGTTTTCTTTATCAGTCAGAATAAATGTGTACGTAATTAGTTCGTCGCTGAAAATACCGCAATTAGATGCCCCTCGTGGGTACCTACAAGTGCCTCATTGACACTTTAGTGATTAGGACAGTACTTCGCGAGTTAGATAATTAATTACAATTAATTAAGTCTCATTAACAAAAAATGCTGTCCGCTTCTCCACAGTACTGCAAACATTATCCACTAGGTTTTCTTCGAGTTACGCCATTACTCTTTTTTAAAATCTTGGTGCATGATAGCTGGGACACCCTGTATATCAAACACATTGTGGCGGCCTGTCTTGTTTTGTTCCTTTCATTATCCGGGGATACTTTGCATCGGAATTGGCTTTTCGTTAGAGATATCATGTATTCGAATAACTACGCAAATGGACTTGTGTACGCGGCAAAATAATGAGACTTCCGAACTTATACCCCTGTCACACGGGCACTTTCAATCGCGATTGAGTCGATCCGGATCGAGCTAAATCCTCATCGGGCGGTCCTACACGGCAGTTTCAGTCACGATCGAGCCCGATCCCGCTCGAACTCAACCCTGGTTTCTCAAGCGCGATTGAGATTTCCAAGCACTATCGGACGAAAGCGGTGATACTCTGGTCCCCGCTCAGTTATGGCACAAATGGTGACAACTTCAACTACCGCCACAAATTGTATCGAATAACTTTATCCAAATAAGCGTGCAGTAACATTTATATAGTTCCGTATAACTACGACCACGCAAAGTTACCAAACGCCGGCCGCCAAGTACATTTTACTGCCATCTATCTGGCGTACGTGAGTGCAACCGGTGCAGCGTCGCTGCCGGCAGACGATCGCAGAGGCCATGACTTCTCGACCGGGATCGAAACGTGCCGTGTAGCAGCGGCGGTGCGTCGAGCGCGCTCGAAAAGTCAATCGCGCTTCGCTGCAATCCAGATTGAAAGTGCCTGTGTGACAGGGGTATTACTCTGTGCTAACGATAAGGAAGCTTGGTATTCGGTTATAAGTGGCGTCATTTGTAACATTTAATTTTTGTATCAGCTCGAAAAACTCACTGCTTGAGACCAAAAGCTCTTTACAGCGCTATATCGATTCCACCTTTAACTCCTTTTGCGACGTCGTTAGGTTGTTTCGCTAAAAAAGTGAATGATTACAAAGCTGTACAAATATGCTGAAAATAAAAAGAGATGATCAGCAAATGAAGCTTGGAATTCGGTCTTATTGTTCGGACGTGAATCAGTGCCACCTTGCAACGTCCCTAAAACACACTCAACCATAATCCTAGGCCTACGATCGCTTTAACACGAGGTATATATAGTTCTCCATTTTAGATACAAGGCATCTCTTATCTTTTCTTTCTTCATCTATCTACCTATCTATCAATATCTATCTATCTATCTATCTATCTATCTATCTTTTCTATCTATCTATCTATCTATCTATCTTCTATCTATCTGTCTATCTGTCTATCTGTCTATCGTCTATCTGTCTATCTGTCTATCTGTCTTCTGTCTTCTGTCTTCTGTCTGTCTGTCTGTTTCTGTCTGTCTGTCTGTCTGTCTGTCTGTCTGTCTGTCTGTCTGTCTAGATAGATATAGCTAGATAATAGATAGATAGATAGATAGATAGATAGATAGATAGATAGATAGATAGATAGATAGATAGATAGATAGATAGATAGATAGATAGATATAGCTAGCTAGCTGCTTTAGCTAGCTATCTATCTATCTATCTAGCTATATCTATCTATATCTATATCTATATCTATCTATCTATCTATATCTAGACAGACAGACAGACAGATAGATAAAATAGATAGATAGATAGATAGATAGATAGATAGATAGATAGATAGATAGCTGTCTAGCTGTCTATCTATCTGTAAATATATATAAATATATATATATATATATATATATATATATATATATATATATATATATATATATATATATATATACAGTCGAACACGGATATATCGAACTCCAAGGGGATCGCGAAATAGTTCGATATATAAAAATTCGATATAAAAATATGGGCTCTGAGACCTCACCTATGGCGGACGATCTCTTATCGATCGTCTCATTCAAGAATGACAACTAATTCGGCACTCACGACGCAACAGGACGCTTTATTTCTGTGAAAAAAAATCGCTAATCTTGGCCTGCTTCTTCGTCCTGGAAATGAAATAAAGACGCTGGTCTCGATCTTCTCGAGGCTGCACAACTAGAAAATTCCAGCAGTACGCTGCGCCTTCGCACACATGCACAACACGCACGCAAAAGAACAGCGCGCACGTACCACAAGAACTTTGAAGGTAACAATCCAAGGCTCTCTGAACGGACTCCAAAAAGCGCTCGCGATGGTCATCTCCGAGAGAAACAGTGATCTCCAAAAGGTGCGGGACAACTCGCCAAACAGCAGCAACAGCAGAAAAATGCAAAAGGAGGAGGATGCCATCAGCGCCTTCGTTCCCTCTTCCCTTTCCCGAGACGACATCGGGGGAAGACAAACCAAAGAGATAAAAAAAACTCTTTTTTGGCAATCCGGGAACGTATGCAGCCGAAAAAAGGACGTGCGCAGTCGGGGCATCCCTACCTCGCGCTGTCACATTTTCTGAGCGTTTGGGCTTGTGTGCCTATAGGGATTAGCATACCGGGCTCCGTCCGCTAACGCTACGGCGGCCGGTAGCGGGGCCCGATTGGGCAAGGGCAAATTCGTTCAGGTAGGGGGATTAGTTCCGCAAGCAGTCTTCTCCATGCCCGCGCATTCCTCCACTTCCTCCTCAACCTTAATCGGGGTGCAGCGACCACCGAAGAGCACCTTCCAGCTCGCCGGCGTTCGATATACCCAATCTCGGGAAAAATACGGTTCGATATAAACGTACGAATTCTATACTTTTACACAGAATTTTCACGGGGATAATTTATGAGTTCGATATAGACAATAATTCGATATACCCGTGTTCGATATATCCGTGTTCGACTGTGTGTATATATATATATATATATATATATATATATATACATAATCAATTTGTACAAACTCTCCCTCCTCTTACCTTGCCCTCGCGCTTGCTACATTATATATATATAGCTCTGAAACGAACTTATTTTGTACTCTGAAGAAAGGGAGTCCTCTCCCTGAAACGTCAGTAAACTTATTTTTATTTTCTACGTCTTTCTCGTTTGTCTCTGTCTCTACTAACCTTATTTATATATAATAAACACATTGTGGCGGCCTGTCTTGTTTTGTTCCTTTCATTATCCGGGGATAATTTGCATCGGAATTGGCTTTTCGTTAGAAATATCATGTACTCGAATAACTACGTAAATGGACTTATGTACGCGGCAAAATAATGAGACTTCCGACCTTATACCCCTGTCACACGGGCACTGTCAATCGCGATTGAGTCGATCCAGATCGAGCTAAATCCTCATCGGGCGGTCCCACATGGCAGTTTCAGTCGCGATCGAGCACGATCCCGCTCGAACTCAATCCTGGTTTCTCGAGCGCGATTGAGATTTCCAAGCACTATCGGACGAAAGCGGTGATACTCTGGTCCCCGCTCAGTTATGGCACAGAAGGTGACACCTTCAACTACCGCCCCAAATTGTATCAAATAACTTTATCTAAATAAACGGGAAGTAACATTTATATAGTTCCGTATAACTACGACCACGCAAAGTTACCAAACGCCGGCCGCCAAGTACGTTTTACTGCCATCTAGCTGGCGTACGTGAGTGCAACCGGTGCAGCGTCGCTGCCGGCAGACGATCGCAGAGGCCATGACTTCTCGACCGGGATCGAAACGTGCCGTGTAGCAGCGGCGGTGCGTCGAGCGCGCTCGAAAAGTCAATCGCGCTTCGCTGCAATCCAGATTGAAAGTGCCTGTGTGACAGGGGTATTACTCTGTGCAACGATAAGGAAGCTTGGTATTCGGTTATAAGTGGCGTCATTTGTAACATTTAATTTTTGTATCAGCTCGAAAAACTCACTGCTTGAGACCAAAAGCTCTTTACAGCGCTATATCGATTCCACCTTTAACTCCTTTTGCGACGTCGTTAGGTTGTTTCGCTAAAAAAGTGAATGATTACAAAGCTGTACAAATATGCTGAAAATAAAAAGAGATGATCAGCAAATGAAGCTTGGAATTCGGTCTTATTGTTCGGACGTGAATCAGTGCCACCTTGCAACGTCCCTAAAACACACTCAACCATAATCCTAGGCCTACGATCGCTTTAACACGAGGTATATATAGTTCTCCATTTTAGATACAAGGCATCTCTTACACTCGGCCTGTCCTTCCATCCGGCGTGCATGCGTCCGCAACCCTCCTCCTTTCCCCTCGCCTGCCAGCTGCGTTAGCGCGTTCTCCTCGCCATGCCAGCTGTGCGTCAGCGCGCCGTTAGCGCGCGTATGCTACACTCTCTCTCGTTCTCCTCGCCATGCCAGATGTGCTTTTGCGCGCATGCGGTCTCTCTCTCATCGCTTCTTCCCGGGGCGGCTATATAACCGCGGTATCTGCGGCGCGCTCCTCAGTCGCTCCGTCAGTCCTCTCGCTGCTACTGTTCTACCCGCTGCTCCGATGAGTTGAAATGGACAGTAACACGACGTGCTTTTCGTAATTGGAAATCTACGTGTGATTGAGCATCATTTAAGGTTCGCTACACTTCAACCACATTTGGGTAACCGACATAACGGAAACGCGAATTGAACCCCGTCAGATGCCTTGCATCACCTCAGGGTTCCCCTCGTGGGAAGATGGAGGGAATTTTTTTATGTGAGCAGAATAAAAAAACTGCTCAAGGAATGAAAACTCACAAAACTGTGTTCATCATGAATGCTTAAAACTAGCGAAATTGAACAGCATGCACAAAACTCGTTCTGCACGAATTGCAAGATGAAGCATCCCAACAGAATACCCGCATTTAGTTAGGTAGCCTCGATATTGTAACGGGAATGTTCGTCTGAGCTATTTGAGGCCGAAGTTCAATTATCGGTGGCCGCCTCAAATCAAGCAAGGCACATCGTCAGGAACAAGAACGGAAACTTTCTTTTGTTGTGAAGGGAGGAAGAACAAAGAAACTGTGGTTGATTCCTCTGTCATAGGAATCGGTAAAATACGAAACTCAAATTTGCAGCTGAGCATGATTTGCGGGTCGGCGGCTGTCTTGTGGGTGTGCTTGGCGGGCAACGTCCTTCTGGCGGGTCGGTTCGGCAAAGGTGTGCTGGCGTCATTTCCGTGACGGATATGACGCCAGTGAAATCTTAGTGTATCCCAGCGTAAAACACTTTCGTGTTAAAATATAAAACACGAAAACGAACAACCCTAAGCATAACGTACTCTTTGGTTCTAATGGTTGCTTTCCCGCAAGAAGACCCTATGTGCAGGGGTGCACCCTTTACAGGCCGCTTGCTTCGTTGTACTGGCGTTACTTCCGTGACAGATATGACGTCACTCAAATGTTTGTCGGGGCATCCCTACCTCGCGCTGTCACATTTTCTGAGCGTTTGGGCTTGTGTGCCTATAGGGATTTAGCATACCGGGCTCCGTCCGCTAACGCTACGGCGGCCGGTAGCGGGGCCCGATTGGGCAAGGGCAAATTCGTTCAGGTAGGGGGGATTAGTTCCGCAAGCCAGTCTTCTCCATGCCCGCGCATTCCTCCACTTCCTCCTCAACCTTAATCGGGGGTGCAGCGACCACCGAAGAGCACCTTCCAGCTCGCACGGCGTTCGATATACCCAATCTCGGGAAAAATACGGTTCGATATAAACGTACGAATTCCTATACTTTTACACAGGAATTTTCACGGGGATAATTTATGAGTTCGATATAGACAATAATTCGATATACCCGTGTTCGATATATCCGTGTTCGACTGTGTGTGTATATATATATATATAATATATATATATATATATACCATAATCAATTTGTACAAACTCTCCCTCCTCTTACCTTGCCCTCGCGCTTGCTACATTATATATATATAGCTCTGAAACGAACTATTTTGTACTCTGAAGAAAGGGAGTCCTCTCCCTGAAACGTCAGTAAACTTATTTTTATTTTTCTAAGTCTTTCTCGTTTGTCTCTGTCTCTACTAACCTTATTTATATTATAATAAACACATTGTGGCGGCCTGTCTTGTTTTGTTCCTTTCATTATCCGGGGATAATTTGCATCGGAATTGGCTTTTCGTTAGAAATATCATGTACTTCGACTAACTACGTAAATGGACTTATGTACGCGGCAAAATAATGAGACTTCCGACCTTATACCCCTGTCACACGGGCACTGTCAATCGCGATTGAGTCGATCCAGATCGAGCTAAATCCTCATCGGGCGGTCCCACATGGCAGTTTCAGTCGCGACCGAGCACGATCCCGCTCGAACTCAATCCTGGTTTCTCGAGCGCGATTGAGATTTCCAAGCACTATCGGACGAAAGCGGTGATACTCTGGTCCCCGCTCAGTTATGGCACAGAAGGTGACACCTTCAACTACCGCCCCAAATTGTATCAAATAACTTTATCTAAATAAACGGGAAGTAACATTTATATAGTTCCGTATAACTACGACCACAGAAAGTTACCAAACGCCGGCCGCGAAGTACATTTTTAGTGCCATCTGGCGTACGGGAGTGCAACCGGTGCAGCGTCGCTGCCGGCAGCCGATCGTAGAGGCCATGACTTCTCGACCGGGATCGAAACGTGCCGCGTAGCAGCGGCGGTACGTCGAGCGCGCTCGAAAAGTCAATCGCGCTTCGCTGCAATCCAGATTGAAAGTGCCGGTGTGACAGGGGTATTACTCTGTGCTAACGATAAGGAAGCTCGGTATTCGGTTATAAGTGGCGTCATTTGTGACATTTAATTGTTGTATCAGCTCGAAAAACCGACTGCTTGAGACCAAAAGCTCTTTACGGCGCTATATCGATTCCACCCTTAAAGGAGCCATTAAGACAAAATACAAGTTGGGTTTATTAGAAAGAGTGCTTAGTCCCGATAACACTGATACCAATATCATCGCAATCTTCGAACAAATAATGGAGATATTAAAGAAAACGTGTGGAGCAGTCGTGACCCCTAGCCAATTTCCCGCAACTTTTCTATGACGTCACGGAACCTTGTTTGTGCGATTGGCGGCCGCCTAACTGACCTGTCGCGACGGCACATGACTGGACGTCTGTAATTGCGCCTCTAGTTCCATTTGACCGCATCACTTGAATGCTAAGGTGCAGTTAACGCACTGAAAATTATGTTTTATTGTTGGCCCGTATGACGTCATTCTTGCTCATAACACGTCACTGTGTCGCAAAATTAGAAAGTTTTTAAATACTTCTTGCTTTTTTTTTCATTAAAAAACATCTTTTGTGGCTGTAATGGGGCTGAGTGAGATACTGAATCCTAGTTCTTTCAAATTAAACGAAGTTGTATTTTTTCTCAATGGCTCCTTTAATTCCTTTTGCGACGTCGTTAGGTTGTTTCGCTAAAAAAGTGAATGATTACAAAGCTGTACAAATATGCTGAAAATAAAAAGAAGATATGATCAGCAAATAAAGCTTGGAATTCAGTCTTATTGTTCGGACGTGAATCAATGCCACCTTGCAACGTCCCCAAAACACAGTCAACCATAATCCTAGGCCTAAGATTGCCTTAACAGCAGGTATATATAGTTCCCCATTTTTTTATGTGAGCGAAAATAAAAAAGCTGCTCAAGGAATGAAAACTCACAAAACTATTAGATCATGAATGACTAAAACTAGCAAAATTGAACAGCATGCACAAAACTCGATCTGCACGAATTACAAGATGAAGCATCCTAGCAGAATACCCGCATTTAGTTAGGTCACCTCGTTATTGTAACGGGAATTTTCGTCTGAGCTATTCGCCTGCGTTGCGTCGGCTGCGCGTTAAACCCCACAATCAATCAATCAATCAATTATTTTAAGGCCAGAGTTCAAATATCGGTGGCCGCCTCAAATCAAGCAAGGAACAAGAACAGGAACAAGAACAGAAACTTTCTTTTGTTGTGAAGGGAGGAAGAACAAAAAAACTTTGGTTGATTCCTCTGTCATTGGAATCGGTAAAACACGAAACTCAAATGTGCAGCGAAATCTGCAGCTGAGCATGATTTGCGGGTCGGCGGCTGTCTTGTGGGTGTGCTTGGTGAGAGACGTCCTGCTGGCGGGTCGGTTCGGCAAAGGTGTACTGGCGTCATTTCCGGGACGAAATTACGCCGGTGAAATCTTGGTGTATCCCAGCATAAAACACTTTCGTGTTAAAATATAAAACGAACAACCCTAAGCATAACGTACTCTTTGGTTCTAATGGTTGTTTTCCCGCAAGAACACCCTGTGTGCAGGGGTGCACCCTTTACAGGCCGCTTGCTTCGTTGTACTGGCGTTACTTCCGTGACAGATATGACGTCACTCAAATGTTATGTTTGCGGTCTTTTTAACACTTTCGTGTTAAAAAGACAGCTCATGCAACTTGCCTAGGGCCGCCAAGATGGCCGCTGACCAGAAGACTTCTCCGCACAGCGCCGGGACGAATAGCAGGCCGCCCATGCGACCGCCGAAGAGCTCCTGGAAGGGGTCGAGCATGGTGACGTAGCCCGCGGCGCGCATCTTGCTGGCGAAGAAGTAGCCGCCTGGTAGGGGAAGGAAATCGCAGGAACTCCCTCAACTGCGGAAAAATGCGCAAGCCTCTCTGCTACACGCCGAGCACATCTGAAGTCCTGACCCGGGCATGGGTTGGGACACAAAAGTTACTCTCTCTCTCTTTCTCTTTGAAGCCGGTTTCTCGACTATGCACATATACGATACTAAAGCAAGCAGGATGGCCCTATTTCCTTGCAATGAATACTTCCCTAATAGCCTTTCTATCTGTACAAAACACCAGCCTTACACTGAGGCACCCTAAATAAGCTTCACTTTGTACACACGTGCATTGCTGGTAATACATTCTTTAGGACTAGTATGTCAACTCTGATACATAAAGTAAGACGGCCCAATGGTATTTTATTAACTACCGTCACTAGAGCCAATGCATCTGCAAAAAAGCTGCCCACCAATCCTCTTCAAAGTTGGCTTCACTACTGTCCATAAATGTGTTGCTAGGACGCCGTTTTTAGGTCAGTTTAAGGTTTCTAATGGGAGTGCAGGCACGAGTACCTGGAAAAGACGATGGAATGAGAATTACGACGACGAATACCAGTACTGCTGAAGATCAAGAGGAGCGACATGCAGGCAATGCCGTTTCTAGAGCGAGGAAGCGTAAGTCCGCGAGGCGGTTAAAATGCAAAGCACTGTTGACATGGTGTGCGGGGGATGTGCAAGAAACGCCGCGTGGCGAGATCCCAAAGCCCGAACAAGGCTTACGTGACTCTCAAGTTCAGAAGGAAGAGGGACGAGATGCTCACGCATTCTTAAAATTGCACCGATAGATCTTCCACAATTACTATTTCAGAAGCCTTCCTTCGAGAAAGCTCCGTACGCGATGCACTCACCCAAGACTAGGCTGAGCGCGTAGCCAACAGGAGCCTGGCACCAAATGATTCCCTTGCTGTAGATTGCCTCGGCAGTGCCATTGATGTACCCTCCTCCCACCCATGTGGCTGGAAGAGGTAGATACAAAGGTAGTGACGTTGAACGAGGCAGTTTGACGGAGACGCACGCCCAGTTTCGTTGTAATGGCGAAGAAAAATTTCAACAAGCTAGACACAGCATTTCTTAAACATGAACGTTTTGGTTTGCTATGAAGTTCATTCTGAAGCCAGTAATGTCAGTGAAACTTATACTGGGCCGCTTGTACTAGGTTTACTGTCGCGCCAGCCTCAAAATGGCCACATATCCACTTTGTGGTCCTTTCCCACGCTCTAGCCTAAGCGCTTGCACCCGTCCACAGGCACTACCTGGCCGCATCAGCAGAGACGCCCGCTCCATACTCCTCCGCATGCGGCGCGATTGCTGCAACGTGGCAGCCCGCCTGCACAGACATAGCCGCCGGTCGTCGCCCACATGTGCCGACTGCCCAGAGCCCGAAACCCTGGAGCACACGCCCTGCTCCTGCCGCCCGCACGATGCCCCGCGAGCAGAGCTTCGGGCCGCACTCCATTGTCTCGGGCTGCCCAGCCACACCCTGATGGCCTTCTTTTCCCGACGGGCCCCAACTTCATCTGGCGGGAAGCCTTCCCACTCTTCCTGGCCTTCCTCGGAGAGACCGACCTGATCAAACGGTTGTAGCCCAATGCCTGGCGGCCAGCCTCACGCCCTCCTTATCTGTTTCTTTCTCTCCCTCTTTCTCGGTCTCCGTTTGTTCTCACCTATCTCCTTTCATTCCCTTTCTCCCGTTCCGCCGAGCTTGGGTACGTGTATGCTGGTGAACTCCCAAATGAGTTAAAATATCCCCAGTTCACTTCTTGTTCACTTTCTATTGCAATACGTCACTCACCACTCACATCTAGGGCAGTCAGCCGCTGAGCATCACGGCTTCGCCGTCTATAACAAAGAATTTACAAGATTTGTCTGCGCGCCTAGGTTCAAGCCAAGCTGGAGTAGTGACGTAAGGCGGGTCGCTTGCTTTCGCACACCACGCTATGGATGAGCGGGTGTCCTCCTGTTCCGATTCAGAAGCGGGTGACGACACAAGCTATATTGTACGGGCGGCGTTGATTGGAATAACTTGCAGGACCGGCGTATGTCTTGAAAGTCCGTCATTACAGGGGGTATTCGTTCCCAGAGATGGCGGCCAGAGCGGTGGCAAGTTCTTCAGCTGCTTCACTAGACGGTCGCGGGAACTGTAGAGGTCGTCAGTTCTTCAAAGTTGGCGTCGATGACGCTCAAAACATGGGCAGGTTGTTGGGTTATGGGAGCCTGAGGCGTCCGTGTAGAGAGTAAAAAAGGGATTTGGGGAGCGTTTTCTAAGGGCTCGCTTCCGGGATTCTCGGCCCGCCTTGTTATAGATGGGTGCATAAATTAATACAGGGATATGTTCGACTTTGATATAGTGTCGGGTGGCTAGAGGGATGCGCTGATTCTGTTCTCATTTTGTAGCGCGTGAGCTACACAAGCCGAGGTTGAGCAGTTTGGCGTGGCTCCTGGAGAGCCATGCAGCGCATGCGCGAGTAGCAGTGACGTCACACGGCGCACAGCTGGCGCGCCTGAGCCGCCACCGCCGCCGCGCGCGGCTCGCCGGTATGCGCATTCCAAAGGAGTGACGTATGTAACCTCGACTCAGTACATCTTGCAATGTAGGATCTTGATCACAGATAGGGTGAACACGGGAGCGCGTGTCATTCCGTGCGCGGGAGCCGCCTGGCGGCGTTCCGGGTATCTTCGCACGCGCATCACATAGCCTCGTTGCGAACGAACTGCGCATGCGTGCGAAGTTACCCGGAACGCCGCCAGGTGGCTCCCGCTCACGGAATGACACGCGCTCTCGTGTTCACCCTAACTGTGACACAAATAGTTCCTGGTCAAACGTTGAGCACAAAACTGTAATTGAAACTATGTCGCATAAAAAGAGAAAGAGGGAACATTAAAATCCAATATCGTCTAACACATTGACCATCTTTCAACCAGAAAACTAGTAATTTTGTGGCCATCAAAACTGCGGCGTGGCTGCACCGCAATTCAGGTAGCTGAGTCGCGGCCATCGAGTAAATAAAGCTTAGGAGAGGTTCCGCTAGCAATTAACGCATTGGGAAAAATGTAGCGGAAGTCACAATGCTCTCTCGGGATCTCAGGAAATCACTGGCTACGGGTCGTAACAACGGCGGCGAAAGGCTGGCCCACCAAAGCATTACGTCCCGCTGCGGCCTTACCGGTATCCGACGGCAGACAAGTTCCGACAGAGCAGGCGACAAGAAAGGCGAGTAAGGGCAGAGGAGGACGCCGAGTGTGCACAAAATACAATAAAAAGAGGTGGCGGTGGTGGAGAGGAGTATAAAGTGGCACTGTAGCCCTACTGCCCCCGTAGGTGGTCAGGCTACACTGACCTTCGATGGGGGAAAGCCAGCTTGCAAAGACCAAGCTTAGAAGGGTGCCTTTAAATTCGGCTTCAACTGTAAACACAAATAGCATTGCTTGGAATAAATGTCTTCAGGGGCAATACAAGCCGTCTTATACGAAAATATGGAGGATCTAGAACCATTGTTTATTTTTATTTTCAATACGGTAAAAACTGATCTACGCATGGCCTGTCGCCAGAGGAATCCGCTGGATCCTAGCCATAGACAGCTTCACTGTTACGAGGAAGGCTCCAAAATGGCATTTCCAGATTCAAGCACTTCGTTCTTCAATGGTAGCGGCTCACTTCGTGCCTACGTACCTATCATGGTAAAGATGCCCACAAAGATGCCGATGTTCCTGCCGGCGAGCATGACCTCGTCGGCATCTCCAGGGTCGTTACCGCTCGTTTTCTTGCGCTTGCGCCCCGCCCAAATGCCCACAGCCAGGATGATGATGTAGAAGATCACTACGGACACCACGCCAGGGATGTTGACAGCCATGGGGACAGGAAAATGGGCTGGGGCACCTCTGCGCGTAGACCGCTGTTTCGGGAATCGGTGGAGCCGAGGCTGAAAAACGACGGTCCATTATCAAGTTTCAACGCCTGTGGTATATACATGGCTGGTCACCGCTAGAACGTTTTAGTGTAGTCAGTTCCAGGTAAAAAAAAGCGGCGGTAAAGTGATAGCAAGACGTATACGTTACACTGATCCCGTAGTCCAGTTTCCACTACAGTGCATTCGAGTGGCCAGTCCACGCTAGGAAAAAAAGAAGGGAGTTGCGGGCCAGTGCACTCTCTGAAGGTGGTGTCGGGAGCAGCATCGGAGCAGCAAAACGACTCCTTGGGATGGACCCCCTAGCTCGAGGCGGTCCATAGCGAGAGCTTAAAATTGGCGGTAGTGAAAAATTACCGCCAAACGAGTACAGCGCAGGCGAAGAGAGAGGAACAACGCAGCCAAGGCAGCGGACATACAGGCAGCGAAGTCCACCACCGCCATCAATTCTTCCAACACATGACGGCGGGAACGAGCTGCGGGGCAACGCGCACGAGACAGATCGAAGCCATTCGGAAGCGTTAAAGGGGCCATGCAGACCAAACACTAGTTTGTTCCAATCTAAAGAGTTCCTCGTTAGAATCATACTGACACCGCTTTTAATGTTAACTACGCTCAAATAAGCTACATAATTAGGAAAAAAAATTACACCATCTTCCCACGTGGGAACCCTGAGGGGATGCAGAGCCGTGGAGTAGTAGCGTGTTAATTGGTTGTAAAGGTCATAATTAATAAAGGTCAAAAATAGGTCATAATTGACAATTGTACCCAGAAAATAGCGTTTAATTTCACGAACTGCCAAATTCCTTTTCAAGTCATCCGGGCCATCGTCACCGCCGCAGGCTGCGGCCGGTGAGTGTGGGATGGTGCCATGTGGCCAAGCGTAGGACTCACCCCAACATTAGCTCGCATATAACGTATTTACTCGCGTAAAGATGGCACTTTTTTGTTAAAAATTCGATGCAGATTTGGGGTGCGTTCATTACGCGGGGTAAATTTTTCGCGAATCATCTTTGAGCCCAGAAAACGCAAGCAAGGTGTGTGTCAAAACTTTTACTATTGGTCTCATGAACATAAAAAATGATAAACAAGACCATTCTAAAACTCCGCACACAGCTGCCAGTCGCTTTGCAAAGTGACGCAAAATGCAGTGTTTTCATGAATTACGGAATGCATCCGAACGAGTTTGCTGCGAGGTGACAACAGGGCAACCAATAAGTGGCTGCCGCTGTCACAGTGCGGGACATCAAAACAGACATGGGGGCCGATGCAGCAACCTGAGAGCATTTTTTTCGTTGTCTTGTGAGCCCATTATGTGCATTTAGTGAGAGTTTCTTTCTCATCAGTATTGAACGCATGCTTGCCAATATCGCTAATACGGCAAGTGTGCCGCAATAACGTAGCCATGTCCTCTTTGAAAGACGCGCGACCATCATCAGCTAGACTTGGCACAAATACGACATATTGCTGCGGCTAGTTAAGGGTTCGTTCATTGCGCGTGAAATAAAAAAATCAAACTTTTATGGCAAACGGCAGGGGTGCAATCATTACGCAAGTGCGATTATTATGCGAATAAATACGGTACTCCTCAATACACGCGAAATGTTTCATTCTCGCTCAAGCTCAGCAAAACCCCGCTGCCGCACTCTACCGAGTCTCACATATTAAAATCTGAACATAGATGTCCTCTGCAGCTTTTGTCGCTAACTCCGGTCTTGATGTTTTAGAAATCCAACAGCTTTTTTCAAACTCCTGGGTTTCGTGCGAAATAATTGCCTTCCTCGTGGTTTTTTAAGGGGAGTTTCAAGTCACACGGAGCTTTTTTCCAGTCCTTTGAGTGCATCTGTCGCGCATAGCAGTGAATCCACGGAAATTCACGTCGAGATTACGACCCGAGGAAAAGCGCAGCTCTAATGACGACGGAGTCCTTTTGACTTAAGTAGGCGAAAAAAAAAAAAAAACGTACTGCAGTCGATTCATATTTTTCCCTGCGTACTTCTAGAGGTGAGATTCGAGACCTGCCGCGTTGGCTCAGTGGCTAAGGCGTTGCGTTGCTGAACACAAGGACGCGGAACCGATGCCGGCAGCGGCGGCCCTTTTTGCGATGGAGGGAAAAAAAAAAAAAAAACGCCCGTCTGTTGAGACTTTCGCGCACGTTAAAGGTCTACGTGTGGTCAAAATTAATCCGAAGCCCTCCACTGCGCCTCAGCTTCGTAGCCCAAGTGTAGCTGCGGCACGTAAAACAGCTGAATCTGATTTTCTTTTTTCAAAATCTGAATTATAATTGGATTCTACTTAAGTACGTCTTTCGAGTGGTACGTGCCAACTGCCTCAGACGTATTTAGTCGACAAGGCTGCTGCCATGACCTTTTCGCAGACAAGCAATAAGCAGCAAGGAACTGCTGGACACCTTTTTTAAAGCGAAGCTTTCTATGCCCCACTGATGGCGTTCGATGTCGCGCGAAGGTGCACTGCAAAAAAGCGGCATAAAGGAATAGGAAAGAGTACAATTTGTCATGGTTTTAGCTTGGGACACGTTTTTGAGCGCCTCTTTTCATCTCGCGTACAGTTAAAGGTATGTTGCTGCGTGGCTCATTCTCACGGTTGGAGCATTCCTTTTGGCAGCATACTTACGGCTGGTAGATCTAAAAAAATTGCTTTGAAACCTTCTAAGCTCTTCTCAGGGAAACCGTTTCGGTTAAGGGTGTTTGAACCGACGCTCTTTCATTTGAGATAAGCATAGACTCCACAAAAATCGATTGTCTGTCCATTTAAACTTTGATGAAGCGAAATTTCGCTGCTCAGTAACTGAAAGCAATGCAACGTCGACGAAGTAAACAAAGCGATGTGAACGGTATAGCGTCAGCGAATGCAGTGCCGGGGCGCTTGGGCTCCATGCTTTGCATGGGAGCGAATCCCGTTCTAAAAATTTCCGCATCTCCACCAAGTGAATCATGACGAGTCGGCGAAGCACTGGGGATCCTTCTTATCGTTAATCGCCCGTGAGAGTGCTTACTGCTGCTAAAACGATTTACAATCCAATCCAATGCAACACAATTCAATTTGATGCAATCCAATCCAATCAATTTTAATCCAATCCAATGCTCCTCGCGCATGCTCTCTCTCTCTCTCTCTCTCTCTCTCCTTTTGTGAACCTTTTATTTTGTTCTTGTTAACCTTTTGTAAACCTTTTGTTCACAGATGTTTCGATTTACACGGTGCTGTGCCACGAGCATGGATGCCGGACGCCGAACAAGCCTCGTCCATAAGGTGCATTCGCCCCTAAAACACCGAATTTGATTAGGGATATTTTAGACGCAACTAGAACAGTCATGGCGAGTGACGGGCGGATTACTCTTTTTTACTCTATTAAATGAGATATCCAGGCGCGGCTTCACGCCAGACGCAATGAAGAGGTGTTCCTACTTCCGTGAAGGGATGAGGTTAAGCCTGCGCGACAAGGCGCTGGCAACAAGGAAGAAACAAAACCATTCCGAAGGCAAGGTTGGCGCCAACATTAATAATACGGGTTTAGGTTGTCCATTGAAAACGACACTTCAATGGTTTCGGTAACTTTCAAGTCGGGAAGATTTCGTAGCGCGTTGATTGTTCGTTGTGCTATTAAACTTAGATGAAAAGCAGCTTCGTTATTGAAAGGTTATAAAGGCGGTTTCCATTGGCAATACCGCCCATAGGAAAGTTTCACGATAACATGAAACTTTCATCGTAAAGCTTCAAAGGTTTTAATGATGGCGTTTGCGCAATTCGTATCGATTTTCGACCTAATCCACCCCCGCCGCATGGAGAAGGCCGTAGCGGAGGGCTACGGATTTATTTAAGCGAGCCTCTGCATAAGCGTTTCTGTTTCTCTCCCGTATAAGAAAAGAAAAACAGCCGCCGAGGCATTGAATCGCGCCTGCGACCTTGCGGTGAAGTTTTCGAACGTTTCGTTACCCGGAGAAAATGAATAATCAGGTCACTAAATTTAACGGTCGTTTGGATTTCGCGGAAATAAGCGTTAGAAGTTTGGAGAAGAGTAATGACAGGTGTTTCCCCTCCCACGTCCCGCTTCACTGTGTAGAGAGAGGCTCCCGCAATGGGTACCGAACATGCGCAGACCTTCCCCCAGAAGGAACCTCTATTCTGATGATACCAACAAGAACCACCGGCAAGGAATTAAACTATTTTTACAGTTGTCCACTTTAAGTTAGCTTACAAGACCCGCAGCGCCTGCTTTTCACATGGAGGCGGATAGCAGAAAATTCAGTTCAGTTCCGCCCATTGTGAAATATGCTGGAACAGCGGCGCCGCGGCTCTCTTGTGTCGGCTCGAACGTCAACGGGTGTTCGCCCAAGAGCGGCAGAGGTTCGCGCAAAGACCGCAGCTATACGGTGTTGCGACGTGGCTTATCGTTGTGAGATGGTGGGGACGCTTGGCACATGAGTGCCGCGCCCATGCCACCGCCGTCACCGCTGCTGTGACGCGACCATTCGAGCGCTGTTGCGAAGTTTTCTTGCTCAGCCCGCTACCAGAGCGGCGCAGAGTAGAGCGACGAAGTTGTCGAGCCGACGGTGAATTGAAGCAGCATTTATGTACAGTAGGTACAAGGGTAACAAGAGCGTTACATGGCTCGCACAATGGCGACAGCACGTCTCAACTTGGTGCCTCCGATGAATGCCGCCCTCGCTGCTTATTCCGGGCTGTTTTATATCGAAGGGGGTTCGTTGCAGCGCGAGCAGTTCGAATTCCTCCAATTAGGACTCTCCCTCGGCCGCAGTTTGAATCCGACGAATGGAGGCGAATCGATTGCGTCAGCCGAAGCCGCCGCGACGAGGAAAGGGAAGGCGGCTCAGCAGCGCCGTTTCCCGGCATGTAGGTGGTGTTTGCCGCGGGCCGTTTGACCGAGGCGTGGTTCAGCCGAGCCGACGGCGCGACGCCAAGCGAAGCGAATTTGTGCCGGGCGCTCTGGCACAACAACGGTCACCGCCGAAAGGCTCCCTCCTTGTCTCTCCCCACCCCTAGCGGGAGGAAGAAGAACCCGCCACCTGTGTGGCCACTGCGCCCGCTATTGGTGGGTCTGGCAACCTGCTCGTACCTCTGCGTGACGCAAGACCTACAGCAGGCAGACGAAAACGCTCGACCTACTTCTGGCTTCTCCGTTAAAACGTACGTGTGTCGAGATGTCGGCGCAAGTTAAAGGAACCCTGTAACAAACACGCTTTGAGCAGTACCAGTAAACCTGCGCGACATTTAGATCACACTGCCAGGAATACCTGAGCCAAATATTACACGCGCACGGGAAGCGGTGAGCGCGCAAATCACTATGAAACACGCGGAAAAACCAACCGCGCTCTCTTCAGTTTTCCTCATTATGCAACCCTGACATGGCCTAAACGACGTCGTTGAGGCCATGGCTATCACCGGTCAACTTCGCAGCTTATTTCTCACATTTTCTGTGACGATCCGCCGTCGTCGGCGCTGTGTACCAACCTCTTCAATGCCTGAACGTGTACGCACAGCTTTGGTGTTTCTTTTGTGTTTTGACTGCGCCCGGAGTTTGAGTGAAGAACTCAACACTCCCCTTTCGATGAGACCACTCGACAACAAACGTTTATTGCTTCAAAACAGCCCTACCAGCCTGAGCGCTTGCTTGCGAGCAGGGAGTCATGCCTGCTTTTTTCTGGAACCAGACCGGAAATAGACTCCTCCACGTTGCGGAGAAAAGGAGGAAACTACCCGGCCTGTAATATATCGAAGGTCGCGGAAAAGAATGCCGCGAGCCGCCCCCTCTCCGGGAGAGAGAGCGCGCAGCTTTCGTCGCATTGTCCGCGGTCGACTTGAGAGGAACAATTATGCGCGATTTCTCATCGCGCGTAGTTTCGGTGATAGGGAACGAATTTTCATAATTCTTGCGGGAGGAGATTGCTTGGACAACAGACTTCATCCCAAAACACATTCCGAGTTCATTGGAGGTTCTCATGAACTCGGAATGTAAGAAGAGAGCGGAAGTGGGTCACTGAACAAACTCAGGTTAAGCACATATTAGTAGAAATTAAGGAGAAATGGACGTGGGCAGGGCATGTAATGCGAAGGAAAAATAACCGTTGGTCATTAAGGGTAACATGGTGGATCCCTAGTGAAGGCAAGCGTAACTGGGGGCGGCAGAAAGTTGGATGGGCAGATCAAGAAGAAAGTTAGATGGACAGATCAAGAAGATGAGATCAAGAAGTTTGCGGAGAAAAAATTAGTCGCACTTAGCACAGGACCGTGATAATTGGGGATTAATGAGAGAGGCCTTTGCCCTGCAATAGGCGTAGATAGGCTGATGATGGTGACATTCTGAGTAGTCGATGGTAAGTGCTGCAGGGCCCCTTTAAAGATCTCCAGGGTGTCAAAATTAATCCGGAGCCTTCCTCATAGTGCAGGTGCAATTTCCGCGCGTAAAACACCCAAGGTTTAAATTTGAAGCTTACCAGGCGTTCAGTCGATGCCTTCAGCAATGAATATTCACCCCGTGAATGTTCCAAATATGCGGGAAAGACTGCCGCTTTGTGCGTTCGTAAAGCAATCTCCCTGCTATTTAGTACGTGAGCGTCGCGACCAGGCGGAGATAAACACAACAAAGAAGCTTGCGATAACATGAGCCACGCAGTTAGCTTCGATTTTTATTTTTTGTCCGGAGGTCGCTGCCCACGCTTGCAACGGTCGCCATCCTCTGTTATCCAACCGGTGGAACCTATATATCTACTTCTGTTATTTTCATTACCCCTTTCAGCTCGGCCCCTCATATCTGGGGTTCTGTTCCGCGTCTCCGATAGAAGCATAACTTTGAGATTGCGGAGGCTGGAAGTATGTCGAATATCTCCCAGCCAACTATTGCTCGAGCATTACACGCCTTCGCTTTGCTGGGATTTTGCCTTGATGCAGCAAAAAGCGAATATTCGGTGCAATCTTTCCGCGAAGCTCTTGTTCGCGCAGTTTTACTCGTAGCGACGTTTACATGCGACGACAGAAACGCAGCGCACATAGTTTCTGCTGCGTCAACGTCGTGTAAGCTTCAGGAGTCGCTGGGACGACTAAGCGAAATCATAGCGCCAGCCTTGGACACGCTGTCTTGCCAATGCGCTAGGCAGCTGAAAGGCGCTCCTGTCACGGCCACGTAACCGCGACGTGTGCTGAAGAAATTTCTGGGCGAAGGCAATTAAAGCGAAAGTGATGAAACCTTGTGAGGTTCCACTCATGAGGTCAAAAATCTATCCATCACGGCGTGCCTCATAGTCATAGTAGCTTGGGCCCGTTGAAACACGAAGAAATATTTTATATGCAACTCCAAAAGTAGCCCATCACATATGCGCCTATTCTCCTCCCTTATTAGACTCAAGTTCCAAAGAAAGTGACTAGACGATGAAAAGCAGAAGTTAGGTCTGTGTTCCCTTTAAAGCGTGTGATTTATGTAAAACCGAAATCAAATGGGAAATCATCACCATGATTGGCAAGTATCATTATTACCAAGTTTGTAACACAGTTTAAACAATGCTATACCTGCCGCGGTGGCTCAGTGGCTGTGGCGTTGTGCTGCTAAGCCCAACGACACGGGTTCGATTCCCGGACGCGGCGGCCGCTTTTCTAATGGAGGCGAAAAGCGAAAACGCCCGTATGTTCGAGATTTCGACGCACGTTAAAAAACCTCAGGTGCTCATAATTAATCCGGAGCCCTCCACTACGGCGCACCTCATCGCCTGTGTAGCGTCGGCGCGTTAAACCCATCAATCAATAAGAATGCTATCCTTAGGAACCTCAGGAGAAATAGCTACAAAGAAGGAAGGACGCTCACACTAACGCCTAAGACTTGAAGGTAGCGAAGCTGTACGCAACCTACACGATCATCACGGCGGTTTAAATCCACGATTGCAGCTGATTTTCTTCATCTTCGCTGCCGCAACGACTTTTACTTCATCAATAGTTGCTACAAGTGAAATGTTTAATTTTCTGGAAGTTATAATCATTACACATCACCTTGGAGGGGCGTACGCTACGACGTGTCTTTATTTCCGAGCAAGCGTTGTCACGGTTACGGCGAACGCTGGCATTTATTAATTTTTTTGGTCAAAATTGGCCAATCCCCCTAAGTTGGTATGCTTGGCTTTACAAACGTGCGCCGGGGACGCTGTGCGATCGCCGCGAGGCAGGAACACACGAGCGCTCGGCATTATTTTTTTTTTTTTTGGTTTCTCGAACTGCCGGGCAGTCGCCGCAAGGCCCGCGCTCGCCTGTTGGCGCTCCCGTGTTCACGCCCCCGTGTTCACGCTCACGTGCTCACGCTCACGTGCGCGCGCTCGGCAATTTGTTGATATTTTAAACTGCGGACACGAAAAATTATGATTTGCTAAACAGCTTCGCTGTAAAAACCCACGCCACCCACATACGATGTCTCCAATACAAAAAAAAAAAAAAAAAAAAACACGAGGACTCACAAAAAAAAAGCAGCTCATTCCAACATGACGAAAATGTGAAAACATTTTCGTCATGTATAATCTAATGTCTAATGTAATATAATCTACAATATAATAAGTAATGAAATCCCTGCATTATACCGTTGTATATAACCCACGTTATGCGGAAATGGACACAAGCACGCGACAATTCGTTCGCCGAAAACTTTGCGCACCAAGGTGTTCGTGCACCAAAATGTCGGTACATCGATGTGTCCGTGCACCGGAATGTCCGCACCGAAGCGTCCTGCACCGAAATGCCCTAGACCCCTTGACCCCTTATTTTGATCGCTTTCCATAAACGGCAGGGACTCGCGGCAGTGCGTCGGTTTGCACTGGACGTTCGTGAACGTTCCTAGAAAACAGCGGGACAATTTTCTCCCACGCGTGACGGGTGGAAAGCGGGCGACGTATGCTTGAATCAATACCTCGGTGGTGTGCTTACAGCGCATTTAGAGCTTTTATGGCACTGGAAACTCGGGAATGTACAGCGGGGGCGGAGGAATTTAGGCCAAGCAAAAAAAAAAAGAAATGTATAGCTACTTCGTATTGTCCTATGCTGTTGGCAAAACCATGTTAACTAAACACTGCAAACGACGGGGCTATTGAATAAAAGAATACCTTCTCTTTGATTTTTCTTTAGTTTGAAGCAAATTGAAGCACCTAGAATATTTATTAAAAATAAGGACATTCGGCGGGTGGATTTTAGAAAATGAAAATGAATGAATGAAATGATTAGAACGTTCACGTTCACGCCACTTCACCTGCGTCACAGTCCGCGACGGTTACATCTTTAAATCAGGATTGGAATGCCAGGCTCCGCAAAAGATCACGTCGTTAGCTGATTACGTCGAGTATGTGCCTACCAAAGAACGAAGTATAGGCCAGGAAGTCTGCCCACCGTTTTCGACACTCACTTTGCTGTGTAGGAAGATTGGTTGCTTCCACAGCGCAACATTTTTGTGCGTCTACGAGTCTTGCGCTGGTTGTTGTTCCGGTCGACACTTAGAGTATCCTTTTCGTGCTCCCGAACTTACACAACACCATATTTCATCACCGTCAAGCGAACGCGTGCGCCACACAATGTTTCGGGAACAGTCTTGGTTGACCTTGCTGATACATTCCTTTCTTTTATCCCTTTTAAACGGCAAGGTCGTCACTCTTTTGGGGGAATGCGCGTGACAGGCCACGTACTTATATCGGATCTCACTGTCCCCCTGCACGTTCACCGGGAGCGGCGGCCATCTTCACGACTGTCCTCGTTTGCGCCGAGATTTTGCGAGAGGCTCGTTCTTCAACTCCGCTCATAGACGGACCTTTTCCAGGCATGAATCTTCTTCCCTGGAGTTTTCTTCGAGGTTATGTGCTTAACTCCACCCTCTGTCAGAGCAATGCTATGTTTGTACATCGCATTTACACCGTCACTTGTTTGACGGAGCGTTTAGACATACTACTGCTTATACACTGCGCAGTACGGAGTAAACGTAGTGTTGGAGGATTTGCCGGAACAATTCGACCATTGGAACTCCCCATCTGGATTGTTTTCATTTACAGTGTGTGTTGCCCACGTGACGTTTCTGGTCGATTGAACTTCGGAATTCCGGGTCGGAGTCGCTAAGACGGGAATCCTTGGGTGTGTCGGAGGGAGGCTATGTAAGCGGGCTTGACTTGCTCGGCGGCGACGACGTCTTGGCTTTTGTTATTGTCGAGGGTGACAGCCTTGGGTTGCCGCTTGCCGTAAGAGGAACGTGCATAGGCTTGTTCTTCCGCAATCTGGACTTGGCTAGCTTGTAAATTATTGGCGTGCCTTTCGCCGTCTACCACAGCGACTTGGTTGGCTGTCTTGATGGAAGTTTGCAAGAGTTCGGATTAAAAGTAGAATAAGCATCCGGCCGACTCGTTTCACAAGTTTCTGAGCAATTGCAGAGTCTGGAACTAATCTGTTAAGCCACACCTTCATAACCCACATGTGGAGACGGCCAACGGATTAGCCGGCGTTTTTTTTTTTTTTTTTTTTTGTTCACGCAACTTATCCGGTTTCGCAGGATGAGCTCCCTGCGGACACAGGACCCCATATTTTTCGTTCATCAAGCCACCATTTATCTTTAACAGAGAACTAACCAAACGTCTGGCGGGTTGCACGGCTAGTGTTCGCGTCCCATAACTGCACCTGTTGTGGTTGTCCAATCACTGTCCACGAATCTCGAGCATCGCCCTTTCCACCGTCTGTGAAAAGCCACTTTTTACTCTTTCGCTACCGCGCCTATCAAAATCGATCAATTTGATCGATACTTTTGGGAGCGCCTTTTCATAGCGTTCTAGGCGTTTCTCGAACAAGTAAAGCTGTTCGGAGTTAGATCAGAAAATGGCCTTTCAAAATCAGTTTTGTTTTCATTTTTGCAACGGAAACGTGATTTTTGACACGCTTTTGAATCACCTAGTTGTGGAAAAGGGGCGTGGTCATCGCGCCTCAAGGCTACCAACGAAGAATGCGTGCAACTCGTAATTACTCTGCACCAGCGCTTGTTTTTTGCTATCAGGGCGTGAATGGGGGAACTAGCAAACGATTTTCAATCGTCAGGTTCACGCTCTGACAGTAATAATCCCAGAATCGGCTGAAATGTCAAGCAGTGCCTGGTTGCAAAGCTACTTTATGATTTTAGGCAGTTTTATTGCCTTTGCGCAAGTTGTCCTAAGTACTCTGGTAGTTCTACTTACCCCAGGACCATTCCCAAACAGTTTACAACAGTTTTGGTTTCGTTTCTGCATCGCGAAATTCGTATTTAGCGCAACTACGCAGTTACCCAACTTAAGGGCTAACTGCCATGGCGCCTGAAGGGTCCGCGACTGATCCTCGAACAAAGCACGCCGCTCCTCATTTCCCCCCACCCTAACCCGATTTCTGCGATAAGAACTTCAGATGCAAGTCAAAAGGTCACACCCAGTCGCCAGATATCTGTTCCGCCGAGGACAGCGCTTCAAACCGGCCTTACACTGCCAGCTGTTCGCCTTCCAGTTTCGTTTTTCATGCGAGGGTATATCCGGGTGTCTAATGTTGCTGCTTAGTTGAACTGTCTATTCGGACGGAGTCTCTGATAAGTTTTTGTACTGTTTCATTTGAAAAATGTTAGGTGACGCTGCAATAGAGGAGGCTCGTTGTGCTGATCTTTTTTAGCGCGCGACTGCTACTCGGCCAAAGATCGCAGGGGACGATTCTAGCTCATCGTACCTCATTTTTGCGAGAAAGGCTACAATTGCGAGTAAGAAGATGATAATAAAGCTCAGCTTTATGTTTTGAGAGATAACTGACCGTGAACGACAACAAACATCAGCCACGGCGTTCCGTTTTCAACTTCATGCATGTTTTTTTCTGCATCGCGTGCTTGTCCCAAATATTGTGCTCGCTGTAAATGCAAAGTCAGCCATTGACAAGATGTTTTTACGTTATGTGGGGGCAAATTGGTGCCTCTGATAACGTCAAACCGCCAGATTTATTCCAAGGAACCACCCAAAATTGCACAGTTTGAATTAGAGGTTGGGCTTCACCGCATGACACGAGCACCGTGCGTGCTAACATTTTTTTTTATATCTGAAAAACTGTTCCGCGCAAGTCGACATTTTTTTAGGGTGTGTTTTTGAAATGTTTCCCTGCAAAATGTATATTCTAATTTTTTTCTACTACCGGTGGTTTGATATACACAACTCCTTTTTTATCATTTTTTTCGACAACTTGACAAAACTTTTGATTTTGATATTTTTTTTTCACAACTATGATATATGAAAACCTTTAAAAAACTGGTGTTATTGGAAAGGCCGTTAAATAATCTGCATTTTGTGCTCCTGCAATTAGTGCCTAAATAATTTTTTGCAGAAAAAAAAATGTTTTCTTGGACCCCCCAAAATTGGTCAATTTTCTGCGGTAGCGAAAGAGTTAACTTCCACGCTGTCAGGGACCCCACCTGACGAAGCCCACGCTAGAGGAGTCTCCAGCCTTTCCACAAACTGCCAATAAAATAAAAATGGCAAATGAATTATGTCCACTGCAGCACGGCAATTGTCTGGTCACCAGCCTTATTCTATCAACCGAGGGGTAAAAAAGCTCGTTCTACCAGATCGTCTGGTTTCGACCTAAAATAATACGTTACCGCGAACTCACACCCCTACAAATTACCGGTCCCTATATAGGCTCCCATATTGTCGACGTCCATACTATCACACTGCCTGCGCAATTTTCCGCACAAGTCTTGCCTGTCCGCAAAAGTCTTGCACAGGCAGTTTACTAGCGGTGGGTTCGCTCACTTCGTCGTCCCAGCGCACGCATCCGGCCCGCCAATCTCCTCGGGGGCACACTCGGATCTTTTCTCCTAAAGCCTCCACAGGGCCACACTACTTTCCTACCCTATGTTCTGGGCCTCGGCCCTAAAGCCTTCCCTACCCGAGAAAGACATCCTCCTCTCCTTCCTCCTCCTTTCATTGTGCTGTGTTTCAACAGCTCCCCTTGTCGTGCGCTGACCGAATCCATTGTTTGCCACCAAGTTTTCTTATGTGATCCCTCGCCAGAGTTATCTGTCCTCTCCGGCTTCTAGTCTCATATCGCAGTGGCAGCTCCGTTACACTGGTCGTTCACCGGTGGTAAATGTTCCCCGTGACATGTCCAGCCCAACTCCTCTTGCATCTTGAAATTTTCCCTGGCACGTCGTCTAGCAGAGTTTGCTCCCTCTACAATCCAAGAAGCTCGTTTCCAATGTCAAAGCGTTACATTGAGCATTTTCGTTTCATACCCGCCGCGGTGGCTCAGTCGCTAAGGTGATGTGCTGCTGAGCACGAGGACGCGGGTTCGATTCCCAGCCGCGGCGGCCGCTTTTCTGATGGAGGCGAAAAGCGAAAACGCTCGTGTGTACAGATTTCGGCGCACGTTAAAGAACCCCAGGTGGTCAAAATTAATCTGGAGCCTTCCACTACGGTGCGCCTCATCGCCTGCGTTCCGTTGGTGCGTTAACTCAATCAATCAATCAATCAATCAATAATCATGTTTAAATGGCTCGTTGGTCCGTCCTGAGTTCATTTTGGAGGTGCAGAGTAAGTTCCTGGGCACTTATGCCGGCTACTGTCAGCTGTTTATGGGAATCAGAGGCTCAATGGCTTTAAGCGTTGATATCGTTGAGTTGGAGTGTTAGGAAGTATCCCCTACGGCATAAATTCGAGTCCTATAAATTTTAAAGCTTTTTCTATGCCCGAATAGCTTTTTATGTTCAAAAGCACCTTGAGCAATCTTGGTGACGGTACTGGCGATACCGCGGACCCCGAGCCCCCAAACATAAGCTGGATCCAACCGTGGCGATGTGTTTATAAGTGGAGGGTTAGAAACCATGAACGGTGGCCGTCGGAGCCTTGGTCAAGCTCCGGCCGATGGGCTCCCTGCCTGTCTACCAGGCAGGGAGCTCCGGGACCTCTTTGACTACCAGGGTAAGGTCAAAGGAGAAAGTCCCCCGTCTCCCTGCTTTTATACTATGCCATATGGTATCTTCAACCGCCCCCCCCCCCCCCCCCCCCCCCAACCGTGATCGGCCCCCTAAAAGGGGCCGCACCGAAGTATCTTTTCCTTCTTTGCCTTCTATCTCGCTCCCAAAGCCAGATTATTACCCTCGTTTTTTGATCATTGAATCTGTGGACAAATCGAAGCCGGTTTCCTCTCAATCTGTATTTCTTGTTTCTAAATACCTTGAAGGTATCATCGGCAAAACATATGACGCCAAAAAGCTCAGAACTGGTGAAGTTCTAGTTGAAGTTAAAACTCGGCAGCAATCCACAATCCTCCTGAAACAAACCCGCATGGCAGATCTGGAGATCAGGGTCACACCACCGCAGCCTCAACAGTTGTCAAGGTGTGATCTGTGAGGCAGATCTCCTAACCGAGACAGAGACTGATCTGCTCGAAGGCCTAAAAGACCAAGGCGTGACAGCAGTAAGGCGCAACGTCATCAGGAGAGACAACAAAGAAATAGCCACCAAACATCTGATCCTAACTTTCGACCGCTGCACACTGCCCGAGGATGTCAACGCAGGTTTCATCCGTTGTTCTGTCCGGCCGTACATCCCGAACCCGAGGCGCTGTTTCAAGTGCCAGAGGTTCGGGCATGGTACCAACTCCTGTCGAGGCAGAACAACATGTGCCAAATGCGCCCAGCACGATCATCTCTCCGACAACTGCACTGCATCCAACTTCACCTGCCCGAATTGCCAGGGTCCACACGCAGCATACCCTCGCGCTTGTGAAAAGTTTCATCTTGAAAAAAAAATCATTAACCTTAAGATAACCGAAAACATCACCTTCCCAGAGGCGCGAAAGAGGTTCGCCTCCTTCCCTCTGGGCAGGTACGCCGACGCAGCTCGCCGGGGGCGGAGCGGCGTTTGGTTTCGGCGGGGACCCAGTACCGCGAGTCGGACTTGGTCCCGCCCCCTCCCCCCCTGGGTTGCCTATGGCAGCCCAACCCGCCTCCGCACCGCTCGCTCACCCAGCAGCGGCTGTGGTGGCAACAACGTCTGTTGGGGATGCCGCTGCATCCACTGCTTCCTCTCCACCGGCCCAAAGCACACGCAAGGGCACGGAGATGGAGACGGAGGCAGTCGCAGCGACCCCCTCCCCCGCCTCACTGCCTGTGCCACCTGTGGTGCTCCCCACGCCTTCGGCACTGGCAGCGCAGGCAAAGAACACCCGAAAGGGTACCACGTCAAGGGGGCCCAGTCCGCTGGGCACCCCCTTGCCTTCAGATGACGACATGGACGTCGAGCCCTTCCGGCTTTCATCGCAACGGAAGGAACGGGCTGCGACGTCCAGGTCAGTAGAGAAGGCAAAAAAGCCCCTCCCAAGAGTGCAAGCCCCGAAAGACCCTACATAAATAATCACACTCCAGTAGCTCTAACACATCATAATGGGCAGAGAAAACATAGTTCAATGGAACTGCAGAGGCCTTCTGAATAATCTTGACGACGTGCATGAGATTCTGCATGCCAACCAGCCAAGTTTAATGTGTGTCCAGGAAACACATCTTAATTCCAAACACACAAATTTCTTGAATAGTTACCTGGTATACAGGAAAGACAGGGATGGCTGCACACACTCTTCTGGCGGTGTGGCCATAATTGCCTGCAAATCCTTAGCATGCCACCCTGTCACCTTGAACACCGTCCTTGAGGCTGTAGCCGTCCGCACAATATTATTTAATAGGTTGATAACGGTATGCTCCATCTACATCTCTCCTGATCTTTCACTTCTGAGCTCTGACTTTGAGGCGCTGATCGACCAGCTTCCTGAACCATACATCCTAACAGCCGACTTCAATGCACACAATTCTCTTTGGGGCTCTTCTCGCACGGATGCCCGAGGTCGCCTGATAGAGAAGTTTTTAACATCCTCTAGAGCATGCCTTTTCAACAAGAAACAGCCTACATACCATAACATAGGACGCAATACATACTCAAATCTTGACTTGGCTATTGGTTCGGCAATTCTCTTTCCATGTCTTGAGTGGGGAGTGGGCACTGACCCATATGGCAGTGACCACTTCCCCACTTCACTAGCATATATAGGTAAAGGCCCAAGCAGTCCATCTTCCCATAATAGGTTCAATGAAGCAAGAGCTAACTGGAATACATTTACAGAGACATCTAAACTACACCACACATCCATAGGACACCTACACGTTGAAGAAGCTACCCAACTGTTCACGGCGCACATCCTCGACGCCGCCGAAAAGTCCATTCCCCACGCCTCTGTTGCCCGGCGCAACCAGCAGAGGCCGTGGTGGAATGAGGACTGTAGGCGGGCGCGAGAGGCCCAGAACAAGACGTGGGGTATCCTTCGTCGGTACCCCACGTCGGGTAACCTCATTTTGTTCAAACGGGCCAAGGCGTTAGGAAAACGTGTGCGCCGTGAGGCAAAACGAGAGAGTTGGCGTTCCTTCATAACATCAATAAACTCCTACACAGACACACAGAAAGTATGGACAAGAATACGCAAACTCAAAGGACAACAAACACACAGCGTGCCTCTGGTCAGCACAACAGGGGACACACTCGAAGACCAGGCTGACACACTCGCATAACACTTCCAACGCGTTTCCAGTTCAGCACACTACACAAACACTTTCATGAAACACAAACAAATGGCTGAAAAGAAGCCTTTACGTGACAATGACAGGTCAGCCACTTCTTATAACTCTGAGTTCACACTTCATGAGCTGAGGGGTGCTCTGAGCACGTGTAAACCCTCAGCTCCAGGCCCAGACAACATTACATATACAATGATACAGAACTTACACACAGACACTCTTGTAACACTTCTTCACCTTTTCAACAAGATATGGCTTTCGGGGCACATTCCAAAGTCTTGGAGGGATGCCATAGTTGTAGCATTTTTGAAAGAAGGGAATGACCCTTATTCTCCCGCTAGCTATCGACCCATTGCCCTGACCAGCTGCCTGTGCAAGCTTCTCGAGAAAATGATAAACCGGAGGCTTGTGTACTTTTTGGAGTACAACGGTCTTCTTGAGAGCTGCCAGGCAGGCTTCAGGGCGGGGAGATCCACAAACCATCAACTTGTGGCACTAGAGTCATACATTAAGGATGCCTTCATTCACAAACAGTTCTGTCTTACGGTGTTTTTTGACATAGAGAAGGCCTATGACACCGCATGGCGTTATGGCATACTTACTGACCTTAAGTCGTTCGGTGTCTCTGGTAACATGTTAAATACCGTTATTAGTTATTTGTCGGAGAGAACCTTTCGCGTCAGAGTTGGTTCTGCACTGTCAAAGGTACACGTGCAAGAAAATGGCGTGCCGCAAGGTGGAGTTCTAAGCTGCACTCTCTCCATAGTAAAGATGAACTCCCTTGGGAAGGCACTGCCGCCTACAATTTCTTACTCTATGTATGTAGATGACGTGCAGACATCGTTTAAATCTTGTAATATGTCAATATGTGAACGTCAAGTCCAGCTCGGCGTCAAGAAACTTGCCAGCTGGGCAGACAAGAATGGTTTTAAATTGAATCCTGCAAAAAGCTCCTGCGTTGTGTTCTCTAGGAAGCGCGGGATCCTTCCAGACCCAGACATTACACTTAATGGCGTGTCACTTGCTGTGAACAAGTAGCACAAGTTTTTAGGTGTTGTGTTTGACCAGAAACTCACATTCATTCCACACATCAAGAAACTTAAACATAAATGTCTGAAAACAATGAATATCCTGAAGGTTCTTTCCCACCATTCGTATGGTTCCGACAAAGAACTCCTACTACGGCTCTATACTGATTTGGTTGGGTTTCGTTTGGACTATGGCAGTGTGGTATATGGGTCGGCGAGTAAAACAGCAATGCGAATGCTTGACCCAGTACTACACTTGGGCTACGGCTTGCGTCGGGTGCTTTTCGCACTAGCCCTGTCGAGATTCTATATGTTGAATGTAATAAGTGGAGCCTTGAGAACCAGCGAACGTACATGGACTTACTTTATGCTTTTAAAATTTCATCTCAGAATAACCACCCCTTTTATCCTGTCCTTAACGATACATCCACATCTGTGCTGTTTGTAAATCGCCCGCCCGTTACTCCGCCTTTTTCACTTCGAGCGAGAGAGCGAGCCTCGGATCTGAGTGCTTCGTTTTTAGACGTGTACAAGTCATCCTCTTTAAACATTTTACCGCCTTGGCAAGTTCGCCCTGTGTCCTGTGACCTTTCTTTTATAAAGCTTGACAAAAATCGGGTACCGTGAGCTGCAATACTGCAGCACTTTCTTTCTTTGCACTTCAAATACCCACGTGCTGAATTCTACAGTGACGCTTCTAAAACCTCCACTATGGTGTCGTGCGCTGCTCATGGTCCAAATTCCAATGCGCCAGAACCATGAGCGTGCACACAACAATTTTTTCAGCAGAAGCGTACGGAATTTTACTGATTGTACGACATATCCTTGAAAATCAAATTCCCAATTTTATCATCTACACAGATTCTTTGAGTGTTGTTCGCGCATTGTCATCGCATAAACCCCACAAAAACCACATAATTAATCTTGTATTCAACACTATAATGTCGGTGTATGCGGAGAAGCATCGGCTGCTCCTCTGCTGGGTCCCAGGACACGCTGGGATCGCTGGGAATGAGTTGGCAGACGAGAGGGCCGGTGCTGCTGAACTCAGGAACACTGCAGACATAACAAGCGTACCATATACAGACCTCAAGCCACACATAAGACAACACTTGCGCAGAACATGGCAAACACACTGGAACGAATAGACAGACAACAAACTACATGTAATAAAGCCACACTTGGGACGGTACACAGCTGACTCACACAACAGAAACACAGAAGTCGCCTTGGCTAGGCTACGGATAGGGCACACGCATGCAACTCACTCGTATCTGCTGACGGGATCTCCTAGACCCCAGTGCAGCAGGTGCGGAGAGGCCCTATCCGTAGTGCTCATACTAATAACATGCAAGTCATTTCACACAACACGACACAAACACTTCAGACAACTCTACAGACAACATATCCCCCTACATCCATCGCTGTTTCTTGGTGACAATGCCATGGTTTCCCTGAAACGTGTGTTTGAGTATTTGTCAGATGTTAAGTTTTTAAACCTTATCTCATATCACGCATAATCAAATGTGGCCCTATACACCAGCCATCACCATTACCTTTAATTGATTTTACTATGTTCGGTTTACATGTTTTTATACCTACCTTTTTGTGGTAATTACTTCGCTTCATTATATAACTTCTTTTCTGGCGCTCTTTGCCCTCGTTGGCCTTGCGCCATGAAACACCAACCATCATCATCTTTTTTATGTTCCAAAATTCTTTCCATACATTATTTCGGCCCATTTTGCCGAATAATGGATGTTTTCACATTGCTTAGTTGATTTTGGATGAAAGATCTAGCCTAAAGCAATGCTTTATGGTTGTTCTGCACATTCCAGAAAACTTCAGTTAGTTCCAGTATTGCATGGTTGAGTCCACGAACCTGCCGTATATTCCGTACATAAGTTTCACCATTTCGCTACTTGTGTTGATGGAGTATTAAGTGAACACTCAGTTCCTGCTCATTCTAAAGGAGTTAGTTTTTGAACACCAGCTTTCATTGGCAAAAAGTGCCCGGTCCAAGGCGTGGCTTGTACCCGCTGGTTGGTACTTGCCATCTTCACAAAAAATTTAATCACAATCACCATTATCACTGTCGTCGTCGCCATCAATATAACAATCGTCATCATTTTAGTCAGTGCCCAATTCTAAACTGCCACCTGCACCGTTAGCACTAATGGAGAAATCAACGGTAAAGGCTGACCGAAAAAGCGCGTCGACAGAGCAACGAAAACCGTTAGGCGCGTCCCCCAAGAAAGCCGGTAGCCACCATCCCAAGGCAAGTGAGACCAAGCGCTTTCGCGTGATTGCGCATTGCTGGGAAACTAGGCTTAGAACGTTTGATACCGCGACCAGACTCGTCTTAGGCTCAAGCATTGCCTGAAAACTGCCTTCTTTTCACCTGAGTTACACGAGGCCGAAGTTCCGGCTCCGGCTCTGTTGTTTCTTTAAAAAAAGCGGTTCGCGTTAGCGTTTGGTGTGCTCCGGTTACTCCGTGGCAGAGAATGGAGGTTGGGGGAAGATAAGTCGGGCACTTTCTAACGCTGAAGTTCGTGGTAGAGATGCGGTTAAAGCTTGAATTTCTTACAAATAATACGAAAAGAAAATGCCCGTTTTGTTTGAGGGATGACTGCTTCCTGTGCCTCGAGGGTGTTGTGATGGGTTAATTGCGAGGGGCGAGGATATAGCTGTGCGGGCATTCACTAGAGAGTTTTCGGCAGCTCCCCTGTGCATGGTAGAGGGGATGAATCCAAGAGTACATAATGCCTGCTCACGTGCCGTACGCCTTCCGTGTTAAAACTGCAAGGGCAATGATATTGCCGGGAGAAGAGCTAGTGGGGTCACAAGGATGTTTTGCCCTAGAGCTATGGGTATATTCGTTGCACAATCTCCTTCTTCTCCTGGGGTATTGTATTCCAGGGAGCGGGTAGTTTACGTACTCTTCTTGTATGGTCACTCGGTGATTGTGATGATTTACTAGATAATCTTCTTCGTGCTCCTAAGCCGTGTTATGTACACCGAGTTTGAGGGGTCTGTCTGTGTTCGTGCTGATGAAGGGACGGAGTGATTCACATACGCTTTCCAAATACATCTGCCGAGTTTGTTGACGTCACATCTGGAGAGCACCGAACACGGGATGGTCTGTTTGATAACAGATATAACGAAGGGCTTGGACAACCTAGAGTGTGTCTGCTTCCTTCGAGTTGATGGATACTCGCCGGAGCATGGGCACAATTTGGCCTGCTTTGTTAGTTGGGGGATGAAGAATCACGGATTCGGAGCAGGCATTTTTAAAGGACATTCGTAATATCTTGATGCGCTGTATGTGAGATGTGCGCACTACCCATCCCGCATCCCGCATTTATCCGCTTTCAGCAAGCATGCCATAAGAGCACTGACTGCGGTGGGTCCGTTGTTCACGACAACAAAGGAGGCAGGAGGCTAACGTTAAACATCAGGAGCAGCGTTTATTGTGCGTGCCTTCAAAGGGATGCATGCATAGTAATCGATAGCCAAGCTGTAACATTGGAGCGATGCTTTAAGCAGCCCTAAAGTGATCGGCATCGTTCGACTCACCGATGGAAAATCGGGACAGCGAGGTGCTGGTATACTTGCGGGCGCGGTTACGTCTCAATCACAACTTGGCATCCAAGGCTCGCGGAATGTGTGCGCCCCACGCATCCCTCAAGAAACCTTCCTGTCCTCAGAGTTCCCGCGGAACTTCGACCCTGGTGGCGCTGTTGCAGTGCGGGAACCGGTTGAGGCAAGAACACGTCTCTCGCCTCGAAGAGCGAACGCATTGGGTACAAGACGCACTCCCGTCACGCGTGTGCGTTCTGGCGGAAAGCTAGGCCCAAGGGGCTCGCGGCAATAGAGATTTTTGGCATACCGTATGTTCCGTACGTTCCGCGTGCTCCGTATGCACCGGTACTCGACTGGGCACTTGCGCATTCGTTCCAGTATTGTGGCTTAGTTTGCTCACTGGCAGTTCCCGTTATGCCGCCATGTGCGCATTTGTTCCGATGGGGTGCGGCCCTCCTCGCCGCGTACGCGCTCGCAGGCGAAGTCGGCTCCCGGTACGCACGATACAAACGGAACGTACGAAACACACGGTATGCTAAATCTCTCTGATGTCTTGACCACAGGGTTATATCTTTCTCCGTGGTTGCGACCCACAGAGAGAGGCGTGATCCGTGTTCCATCAAGTGTAATTTAAATGCTCGGATCTTGTTTTTACTGCACAGCAGTATATATCTCACCCCCCCCCCCCCCCCCCCGCCTCCCGTCGTTTTCATTCCGTTAAAACCAATTTACTCCACGCCGATCCGGGGCTCCTCCTCGCCACCGCCGACCCCTCTTTCTCAACGGTTACCACAACGGTTATTCCCCTCGCCACCACCGACGCCTCTTTCATAAGTTGCGCAGTCGGCTGAGAGCGGCCGCAGCGCCATTATCAGATGATTGCGGGGAATCAACAGCAGCGCGAATGGGAGTAAAAACGCCTTAAAGTCGCCACCGCCGCCACCGTTGCCCCCTCCGAGAATGAAGCTGCGGCCGTTTCCGCCTCAAATTCCACCTCGCCCACTGGCTGCTGTTCCCTGCCTATTGAAAGCAACTTGCCGCATTAGAACACCGGCGCGAGCACATCATTTTTCTTCAGCTTGAGCGCCATTCCGAGCGACATTATCGCGTCTGGTGCCCTCGTTGACCAGCTTGTCACAGTTCTTCTGGTGGAAGAATAATAATAGATCATAGTCTGCCCGCATATAAAAGTCCTTCTCTCTCCCCTAGCGGCGTATTTACCGCCTAATTATGTGCCCATCCCCGGTTGCCGGTTTATGCGTGTACGGGTTGGGGGTGTAGGGAGGTGACATGCATGCACAACAGGGCTTAATGCCGATACCGATGACATACCCGTTGTGGTGGTGGGAGATTTAAACGTGGGCTCAATGCGCCCCGCCAGCTATCCTCCGAAACTGAGGGGTTTGGGTCCGGGTTGGTGCGTTGCACAGACAATGAGATGCCTACGACTGGGCAGCAAAAGGGACACCCAGGGGTGTGTCCTCTAGTATAGAAATCGAAGTCCTCGAGTTGTTACCTCGCTATGGGATGGACTCGCACAACACTTCCAACACGTGTCCAGTTCAGCACACTACACAAACACTTTCATGAAACACAAACAAACGGCCGAAAAGAAGCCTATACTAGATAACAATAGGTCAACATCTTCTTATAACTCAGAGTTTTCACTGTATGAGCTGAGGGCTGCTCTGAGCACGTGTAAACCCTCAGCTCCAGGCCCAGACAACATCACATATACAATGATACAATACCTGCACGCAGACACTCTTCTAACACTCTTACACCTATATAACAAGATATGGCTTTCGGGGCACATTCCAAACTCTTGGAAGGAGGCTATAGTTGTAGCTTTCCTGAAGGAGGGAAAGGACCCGTCGTCTCCCTCAAGTTACCGTCCTATTGCCCTGACGAGCTGCCTGTGCAAGCTTCTCGAGAAGATGATCAATCGCAGGCTCGTGTACTTCCTCGAGTACAATGGTCTTCTCGAGAGCTGCCAGGCAGGCTTCAGGGCGGGGCGATCCACGAACGATCAACTCGTATCTCTTGAATCGTATATAAAGGATGCCTTCGTTCATAAACAGTATTGTGTAACTGTGTTTTTCGACCTCGAGAAGGCCTACGACACCGCTTGGCGGTACGGATCCTCAGTGACCTAAAGTCATTCGGTGTCTCGGGTAACATGTTAAACACTCTTGTCAGTTACCTGTCAGAAAGAACGTTTCGAGTGAGAGTCGGTGGTGCACTCTCAAGGGTTCACGTGCAAGAAAATGGCGTGCCACAAGGTGGTGTGTTAAGCTGCACTCTCTTCATAGTAAAAATGAACTCTCTTGGTAAGGCACTGCCACCCACAATCTCTTATTCCATGTATGTAGATGACGTCCAGATATCCTATAAATCATGTAATATGTCAATCTGCGAACGTCAAGTCCAGCTTGGTGTAAAGAAACTTGCCGGCTGGGCAGACAAGAATGGTTTTAAATTGAATCCTGCAAAAAGCTCCTGCGTTGTGTACTCCAGGAAGCGCGGGGTCCATCCGGACCCAAACATTACTCTTAATGGCGTGTCGCTTCCTGTGAATAAGGAGCACAAGTTCTTAGGTGTGGTGTTTGATCACAAACTCTCATTCATTCCCCACATCAAGGAACTTAAAAATAAATGTCTCAAAACAATGAATATACTTAAGGTTCTCTCCCCACCAATCCTATGGTTCCGACAAAGAACTCTTGCTTCGCTTGTATACTGCTTTGGTTGGGTCTCGTTTGGACTATGGCAGTGTGGTGTATGGGTCGGCGACTAAGACAGCCTTGCGAATTCTTGACCCAGTGCTACACTTGGGCCTTCGTCTTTCGGCGGGTGCTTTCCGCACTAGCCCTGCTGAGAGTCTGTATGCCGAGTGTAATAAGTGGAGCCTTGAGAACCAACGGACGTACATGGACTTACTTTATGCTTTTAAAATTTCATCGCTGAATAATCATCATTTTATCCTGTCTTTAACGATACATCCACATCTCTGCTCTTTGTAAATCGCCCATCCGTTCCTCTGCCTTTTTCACATAGAGCGAGAGAGCGAGCCTCGGATCTGAGCGCTTCGTTTTTAGACGTGTACAGGTCATCCTCTTTAAACATTTTACCGCCTTGGCAAGTTCGCCCTGTGTCCTGTGACCTTTCTTTTATGAAACTTGACAAAAATCGGGTACCGCGAGCTGCAATACTTCAGCACTTTCTTTCTTTGCAGTTCAAATACCCACGTGCTGAATTCTACAGTGACGCTTCTAAAACCTCCAGTATGGTGTCGTGCGCTGCTCATGGTCCTAATTTCAATGCAGCCAGAACCATGAGCGTGCACACATCAATTTTTTCAGCAGAAGCGTACGGAATTTTACTGATTGTACGACATATCCTTGAAAATCAAATTCCCAATTCTATCATCTACACAGATTCTTTGAGTGTTGTTCGCGCATTATCATCGCATAAACCCTCCAAAAACCACATAATTAATCTTGTATTCAACACTATAATGTCGGTGTATGCGGAGAAGCATCGGCTGCTCCTCTGCTGGGTTCCAGGACACGCTGGGATCGCTGGGAACGAGTTGGCGGACGAGAGGGCCGGTGCTGCTGCACTCAGGAACACTGTCGACATAACAAGCGTACCATATACAGACCTCAAGCCTCACATAAAACAACACCTGCGCAGAACATGGCAAACACACTGGGACGAACAGACAGACAACAAACTACACGTAATGAAGCCACACTTGGGACGGTACACAACTGACTCACACAACAGACACACAGAAGTCGCCTTGGCAAGGCTGCGGATAGGGCACACCCATGCGACGCACTCGCATCTGCTGACGGGATCTTCTAGACCCCAGTGCAGCAGGTGCGGAGAAGCCCTATCCGTAGTGCACATACTAATCACATGCAAGGCACTTCACACAACACGACACAAACACTTCAGAGAACTCCACAGACAACATATTCCCCTACATCCATCATTTTTTCTAGGTGACGATGCCATTGTTTCTGTGAAACGTGTGTTTGAGTATTTGTTAGACGTCAAGTTTTTAAACCTCATTTCCTATCACGCATAATCAAATCTGGCCCTATACACCAGCCATCACCATTTTCTTTAATTGATGTTACTATGTTCGGTTTACACTTTTTTTTCTTCTTCTTCTTTTTTTATACCTACCTTTGTATGGTAATCACTTCTCCATTGAATAACGTCTTCTCTGGCGCTCTTTGCCCTCGTTGGCCTTGCGCCATTAAACACTAACCATCATCAAGAGCGGAAACTTACGAAGCGTCAGCCCGAACAGAAGCATGAATGGGTGCGAATACCACGGAAAGCCGCTTACGCCACCGTTGCCGCCTTAGGTTCCGGCTGGTCGTGTAGCTGCGAATCCCTCCCGGACGGGGGCCAATATCACTCGTTCAGCTGAAAGAGATCACAGAGCGACAACGATAGCGTGCTGGCGATAACGATAGCTTTCGCAGGGCTTCACCCGCCGCGGTGGCTCAGTGGCTAAGGCGTTGCGCTGCTGAGCACGGGGTCGTGGGTTCGATTCCCGGCCGCGACGGGCGCTTTTCTAGTGGAGACGAAAAGCAAAAACGCCCGTGTGTACGAGATTTCGGCGCACGTTAAAGATCCCCAGGCGGTCAAAATTAATCCGGAGCCCTCCACTACGGCGCGCCTCATCGCCTGCGTTGCGTCGGCGCGTTAAACCCTACAATCAATCAATCTTTTACTTCTAAGCACCCGCTCCTCACCGGTTGCCCATTTATGTGTGCTCGGGTTGGGACAGGAGGGTAGTAGAGGGGGGAGGGGAGGGCACGCGCAGATATAGGTTTTATACCATTACTGATGACATGTGCCTTGTGTTGGCACATGTTGGCCGTCACACAGCCCAATGCGACCGGTCCGGTGTCATCTGTGGTAGACTGGATTGGGTTGGTGGAAGCAGCTAGGTCGACCCTACCTCTGGTGTTTCGCCAGCCTTGCACCACTCATACAAGCTGCGCCAATTTTTTTTAGTTGGAGCATTCGCACACGCGCGCTGGCGTCTTCCGCAGGCCAAGTCCAGATCAGCGGGCCAGGAGCGAAAGGAGCCGGCTGTGGCGCCACCCGCCAAGCGGAGGGGCATGGAGGGCGTGCCGAAGTGGAAGGCGCCTCTTGGTCCCAAACGGAGCGCCGCCAAGGTGGAGAACGTGCCGAAGGCGCCTCTTGCTCCCAGACGGAGCCTCGCCTACGTGCCGGGCGAACGGAAGCTGGCCCTCGGTCCCCGCAAAAGCGCCGTCGCCCTGGCCAGTGACGTTCCGATGTCGCCGGAAGTGCAGAAGTTCATGGACGAGTTGGCGGACGAGAGAAGACAGTCCGTGACGAGTCCGCTGGGCAGGACTCGCGCCATTCGCAAGGGAGGAGGACCACCGAAAGAGAGCGCCTTCGGCAAGTGTACTGTATGTGAAGTCAGAAAAAGATTGACGATGCTTCCACTAAGTCGCGCAGGGTTTGAACCGTAGCGAAGCTGGAGGATTTCTTTCTATCTAAGTGCTGAAGGACACACCAGCACGCATTGCAGTAGCTTTGAAATTGTTTAGTTACATGTTCCGTCGTCGCTTTTCACTGTTCTAGTTGTAGTCATCGTGATATGCACCGGTACACCATTTTGTCCGCAGGCTTTCACATTTCTTCCAAAGTGGAACGCGTCAGCACGTGCTAGAACTGGCGGCAATTGGCTTCGCGAATTGGGCGTCTGTAGCGCGAATTCTCCTGTGCTCCCCTCTTGAGGTGTGGACGCACGTGAACTGTTGTCTGGGTATTTTTGCGAGCGCCACGGGCAAGCCTGGACGACGCAGGCCGCTCCTTGTGAAACGCGTGCTCACGTGCGCGGTACACGGTGGGAGTAACAATGACGTAAGGTTTTCTGATGACGCCGACCACATTACGGCCAGAAAAACAGAACCGCTGCTAAAAAAATCGCTGACAGTCTATCACCAGGTATAGACCTATCGCCCTTGGTGGTTGCTTTTACTCTAAGGTCAGCAGCGAGCCTAGACCAAAAAGATTTTAGGCATTCAAAACAAGCTGGGTTGGTGAATCAAAAAGTTCGACCAGAATTTTCCGCAGTAGCACGCGTTAAAGCTGTTCGCAACCGAACTGGCTCCGCTAAATAAAACGCGCCTTGCATGTTGCCCATACGGATATCACAGGTACAATACCCCAGCGCTCACCATCATTGCAAGGGGTCAAAATCATGGTCCACTACCTCTGCCGAAGATTATATAATTCACCCTCTTTTACCAACTCACCCGTCAGCGCGACTGATAGTTGGGTTGGCATCCCCACTTTCTGGTGCGTTTAGGTGCGTTTAAGTGCTTTCGTACTCTTTAGAGTTGCTAGCTAGCGCAGCTCCAACCATTGGGGGTGCAGGGTACCCTTCTAAAAACCCCTGTGTCGAGACTAGAGCACTTGCGACTCACGGAAAAATAAGTAACATTCAGTTGATTATTTACCGAAGGCCTAAATTCCCTTTAATTCCTGGTTTTACGGTGATAGTTTGTTAGGATACTGAAGGAAGAAACACCCAAGACAGCTCCACTTTCAAGATTTTTTAACCTGACGTGGAAATAAGTGTATCCGCCACTAAACTGAGCCCAAACTTACGGTAGGATCATAATTTATATGGAAACCTAATGTATTTTAGGCCTAAAGAGGCCAAACAGGGGCCTAAAAGGTGTGTCTGGAGCCAAAAGATGTGCCACACAACCAGCATTAGCAACGCTAGTTTCTTAATTATATTGGAAATATTTCCCACCTGGCGTTGGGACACATTTGAACAAATGGGCTTCTGTGTTAACGGCAAGGCCTTTTTTCTCCGAAAACTATAATGGCACCTTAAAATGAAGCGCCCTGCGCACAGGTTGGCCCAGCTAAGTTGCACCAAGAATGCTTCCAAAAACTAGCGAAATTGTGTAGACCACACAGTATCGGTTCTTGTGCTCAGTTCCAACCAGGGCTTGATTATCAGTGCCAACAATAATTGTATACTTTATATGGTCAACTTTTTGTTCAATTGGTTTATCGCTTTAGTCTCAATTAAAAAATGGCCGCGTATCTGCTCCTTTTGTTGCAAATGTCGCCGAAGAACGATAGTCGACCCGCACCCCCGCCAAGTAAATACACCCCTTCTCTTTCCCGCTCACCTCTCATGCTGTTCCTCTCCCGTGTCGTTCTTGCCAAAATAACACGCTGAAGGTTTGCTCAAGTCAATTTAAATTTACCGCGTTCCACTGCTCCCAGTCGGCTGTCTCGATGCCAGCGCTGCCGTACGGCGGAGACGCGCGTGAATTGAGCCACCCTACTACAACGTTTATAGAACCACGATGCCATACTGCACGAGTGTTCCAAGCGGAACGTGGATCCCATCTAGTGGAACATTTCGTTGCTATTTCCGTTTGATTTCTTAAATACGACCAGGAGGTAGCGCTGGCAACTGCAGGCGACGGTTTTCTGCTGTTTATGTAGTATTTTATTTGCTATCGCAAAAACCAAGCATCCATGAATTGTTAATAAAGAACACTGCAAATATTCCTTATGTTTTGATTTTTATCCTTATATTTGCTGTAATGTATGGTTCTTGTTCAACAATGTTGACATGTATGAACACTGACACCTGACTTAGACGTTTAGATTAAGCTGTGAGTATATAAGACTATTTCGCAAAACTTTTTTTCACTTTGGCCGGGTGGTTGAATCGAGTCACAGACAGACAGACAGATAAATTTCTGCGTTTTAGTAACCCAAGAAAGACTATCGTCATTAAAATGCTATACATTGTCTCGAAAACCTATGATTTGTTCTTTAAAAAGCAGGCTCCCGAAAAACACGTGACATGCAAGAGAGAAACAAATTCGGCCGCGTATCTGTTCGCTTCGCTGCAAATGTCTTTGAAAGACGATAGTCTTCTGGTGCCCCTGAAACGTAATTATGCCTCTCTTCTCTTTTCTGCCCACCTTTCACGCTCTGCCGCTCCCGTGTCGTTCCTTCCACGATAAACTCGGTGGAGGCAGGCTCCAGTCAAGGGTTCCAGCATGATGATGATGAGGATTAGCGGCTTCCCCTTTGTAACGGGGTGGCGTTGCACACCGGCCTTAGTCGCAACGCCACTGTACAATCACCTCGCAAAAGATTAAAAAAAATAGTGAAAGGAAATACAAAATACCTTTATGAAATTTTTGTGCTAGTTTGACTTCTTTGTTCGCATGTCTTCCCAGATTGTTCTCTGCTCTTTTCCCGCCAAAATCTAACCTTCTTTTACTGATTGTAGAGTTTAACGCGCCGACGCAACGCAGACGATGAGGCGCGCCGTAGTGGAGGGCTCCGAATTAATTTCGACCACCTGGGGATCTTTAACGTGCGCCGAAATCTCGTACACACGGTCGTTTTTGCTTTTCGCCTCCATCAGAAAAGCGGCCGCCGCGGCCGGGAATCGAACCCGCGATCTCGTGATCAGCAGCGCAATGCCTTAGCCACTGAGCCAACGCGGCGGGCCTAAGCTTCTTTTACTAACCTCTACTGCTGTCCAGTCCACTTTTCCGTTAACCTTAGAGCCAACGGCTTCCGGAAGCTGAATGGCCCATTCACTGAGAACTGGACGGATACCTTTGCACTCGGTTAGAATATCTCGCATGGTTTCTGGCTCCCTGCCACATCCTGCATAAGCGTTTTTGTTCGCAAGCAACCCGCCCAGCCTTAAAAAAGCAATGAACTGCCTTTGGTGTTATCGAAGAATTTTTCCCTTGTCATCTCCTGCGGGTGGAGCATACACACTGGCGGTCATCCGCGCTAGCGATGGCAGAATGCGTTACTGCGGCAAGTGTCCGAACGCAAGAGGCCATCCGCGCGGAGGAGGCCCGGCAATTGCGCTTGCGATCGGCTGCAGCAAGCACAACACGGTCACTATCTTGAGCGACTCGATGAGTGCCGTGGCTAACTTCGGTAAGGGTTATGTCGGTCAGACGCAAGAAGAGCCCTACTACCTGGAGGGAAGTAGGTCATCAGCCACCGCTGTCGCTGGCCCGAAAATCTACATCAGATGGTTTCCAGCACACATGGGCGCCACAGTAGGCGGCAGGCTAACCGGAACGAAGAGGCAGACTCGACTGCACGCGAGCTCACGCACGTGCAGCCGGCACTCCGCCGTCTCGACAACTTCCGGCGACAGATCCCTGCCCAATCACTAATTATAGTGACTTGCTCGTTATGGTACAGAGAGCAGCGTGACCGAAGCATGGCTCGGCCGACCATTCACCGTCTCTCCAGAGAAGAAGAAGGTCCCATCTTCGTAGGCTTCCGACAGGCACAGTTGCTTACTCCCGCGCTGGGAGACAATGTGCGGCCCGACAGTATTACGCGTCGGACGAACGTGCAGTGTTGTGTTGTTGCAGTGCTGGCAGATCTGCCCCAATGTGTTGTGGGGGTGGTAATTGAACACGAACGTCGAGGGTACCCACCAGGACTCTACCCGAAGAGGATAACTCTGGGTGGTGTCCACGAACCTTCTTCGAACAACGAACGGTGTGTGGTCCAAGCTGCTGGGTGACAGCCCTGAGGCAGACAGCGGCGGGCCGAGACGGGCGCCGAACGTCCTAGTGATGGCCGGGGTCGTCCCTCGGCCCCGCCCGGTGGCACGCTCCCGGGGGCGAGATAGTGCTCCAGCTCTGCCTTCACAGACCAAGGGCGGAAACCCTGTGCACGTGTGATCCCCCTGGAGCAGGGCTATGTAAATAAAGTCCTTTTCTTCTCTCTCTCTCTCTCTTCCTCTCGCTCTCTCTCTCTCTCTCCTGCCTCCCGATCCTGCAGATATCTAACGGCTTCTTCGTGTCCATCCTCTTTTTCCAGGTCGTTGTCCCTAATTCTTTGCCTTCATTTTCTATTGCCTTGTATTCGCACTGCCCTGCGCGCCACCTACTGGAACCTTTCGCTAGTGTTAGACTTGGAATGCTGCCGCTACGAGGTCTAGGCCCGGGCACGCGCCCTTTTTTTGTAATTTTTGGTCAGAACACTGTTTTCAAACCGTTTCTGCTTGCTATCGCAGGAATCGAGCATACATCTATATTACTCTTAGTACCAGTTATGTACGGATTTATTGCCTCAAATATGCTTAATTGCTTATTTGAGATCAACATTGCTGAAAAGTATGAAGTATGGCACCAGGTTTATTTGTTTGCTATAAATACTACTTGTTCTTCTTCCCACTTTTGGCCGTTTGGCTGAATTGACAGACAGACAGACAGACAGACAGACAGACAGACAGACAGACAGACAGACAGACGGACGGACGGACGGACGGACGGACGGACGGACGGACGACGGACGGAGACACAGACGGACGACGGACGGACAGACAGACGAACAGACAGACGGACAGACAAACGAGTGGACAGACAGACGGATGGACAGACGGACAGACGGACAGACGGACGGACGGACGGACGGACCAAAATTTTGGTGTATAATAGCTCAAAAAAGGCCATGGTATTTAAAAACAAGGATGTCCGATCGCTTAGCCCGTAATAAGAAAACATTCAAAGCTGCAACCAGGTTATTGTTGGTCCCGTCTCAAGAATGAACTGCAAAACGCAAATTAGTTATTTCTTCATCTAACTGCTTCCTCATTTTAAGCTTGTTGATGTGGGGATAGGATGGCATCATTAAATGGCGGCAAGTAGTCACAGCTCAATTCAGTTTTGAGTAGTGCCTCAACTGCTTGTAAACCATGCATGCAAATTGTAGTCTTTGGTTAAAAAAAAGGCTTGATTCTGGTTTTTCTGTAGACACGCCATGACGTTTTGACACCCCGGTGATTAGACCAATCAACGAAAAGCTGGCTAGTTGAAAAAAGTGACAAATAATTTTTGATATTTGAAAAATACACCGGTTGTAGCCCCAAATGGCGAGTGACAACATGCAGTCGATCCCATTTTGCTAGATCGCTTGGCCATTTTTCAAAGCCTTGATCCAAGTCAGACGAGATGCCCGCGCATAAATCGAGGCGCCTTGCTCCTGAGCGCATTCGCCCTCACTGCATACGCAAAGTCTGTATTTTCTTTTCTTACCTCACTCGTTCATTTGTACTTTATTCTTTGTAAGAGTGAAAGATGGCATTTTGAATAGGTGTCCGTCTATTGGAGGAGGTCCGAAGGTACTAAAGCGGATGGGAGAAAAGGAGAAGCAGTAGGTTATAAAACGCAAATTATCACAAAAGTTATCTGCCCTTGGTTTTGTGACGGAAGCCTTTTTCATGCTCTGAAAGAGTCTGGTACTGCCTTTTCAGAGAGGCTTATGCAGGTGCAGCCCCCTCCGGCTGCAAGCACATCGACGCTGGATGACCCGTACCCGCTTCACACAGACCAGCCAGGCAAGTGGTTCGGCGATCGCTTCTCTCCCCACTCCCGTCTCCTGGTGGTCCTGTGCATCGTCCTGGGTGTGCTGGCCGCGGCTGCGTTCCTCGCCTACAGCCTGTACGAGTACCGGCGTCGGAGCACCGCCCAGACCCCGCAGCTGCTCGCCGGCGTCCTGCAAGGCTGCCGCTCGACCGCGTGCAAGCAGGCGCTGGGCCTCATCAAGCTGTCGCTGGACGCGAGCGCCAACCCTTGCCAGGACGCGTACGCCATGGCTTGCGGCCGCTGGAGCCAGGCCGACGAGGAGGGCGTGCCGCTGAGCTACAAGAAGCGGCTGTTGGGCAGCTACATGACCACGGTGCACAGGCAGCTGGCCGCCACGGGTTCCCAGGGGCTGACCAGCACGCCGGACATGGCGGTCCCCACGCGTATCTACACGTCCTGCATCGCCTTCTTCCACGACGCCAGCACCTCGATCGCCGACATCTGGGCCGCCACTGGCGTCAACGTGACCAGGTGAACCGGCGAGTGTGTGGCGTTAGGAGAGTTCCCCGATTCCAGATGCACGAAGTCGGGTGTGGTTCACATGGGGCCGAGGTTCATATCTGCCGTTTTTTCAAGTGGTCAGGACACCACTGGACAAGTTGATGTAGCGCACTTCTGTGGCAGGTCCACCGCTGAGATGAGCGTTTGGTCCTGCCGGTAAAAGTACTGCTTCGCCGAAAATGACTAAAACGCGTTAGCGCTTCTCCTGCCATTTCCATGTATCCGCTTGTATACCTTCATAGATCTCTTGTTTTTGTATTCTGCTGACCATGCAGCCTTTTTGCATTCTGAAGTGACAGGCCGAGAGTTCAGATTTGCTTCCAATCTCCAATGGACACGAGTGCAATAGCACTGCAACGCCCGCCAGGGATAAGGCAAGGTCAGAGAGACCGCAGACTCGGCAGTCGATGGTCGTACTTCTGTACGACGCCCATCACTGGCTTCGCGTGGAACTCGCTAGTGGCCTACCGCATGTGCGGCAAATCATCATTGGTTACCCATAAGGCAAGAACCTTCGAGGAACCACGGGCGAGTCAATGGCTCGTAATCACCAGTGATTACCTACAGGTGACGGGCAACGAGTTCGTCGCGAACGAGCGACCCACGATGGCTTACGGTGGGTTTGTGGGCCACAGGTCTCTAGTCAGCCACTCACAAGGTATCCAGTGTTAGTCGCTCAAGGGTCATCACATGGTAAGGCACGCGACCGAAGGCCACCCGTGGTTGCGCCACTAGTAATGTATGGGGTTACTTAGTCACTTAGTTACTTAATTACACTGTCCCCCATAGGCTACACACCAGTTACATAGGACAGTTACACAAACACGTCGGCAGACGGCAACGCTGTGCTCCCGAGGGTTCCCCGGACGTTCCCCGCAGTTGCTGTGTCCTTCGGTCATCGCAGGTGGCTGGCTGTGAAGAAATTCGCCGAGCTCTTCTCGCTCATGGTTCACGCAGTGGTGGCCAGCAGGTTCGACTCCTCGTTCGCCATCGGGCACCGGGCTGACACTTCTTCGGCACTCCTCATCGTGCGCACCGGACGATCGCTCAACACGGCCGTCGTCGCTACTCGCGCGCGCCAAGAACTTATCAGGTACTACCATGCACAAGCTAGCTAATTCGCAACTCACGGATTATGCGAAATTTGTCTGAAAAGTTGTGGGTGATTGTAAAATCGTGACAGGGCCAGTAACGACCGTTTCACTTGCGATCCCTGTAAGAGGCGCACTGACGAGAGCGCTACCAGCGGCCGTGTTTCTCACTTCGTGTTCCTCACAATTGCTCTGCAACGCTACTTTCCGCTCATCTGGCCGTTCGCAACTGGCCGTTCTCTATTTCGAACACTCAATATGCGCCGTCGTGGGCTACCGCATAAAGAAATATACCCTCGATACTGGTGTCAAATGTATGGATGGGCTGGGTGAGTGACGTGTAATCTGCACGAGGGACAGTGTAGATACCTGACGACGGAGAGAAATAGCAGGCGGGGACCAGATTGGATTTGTGAATTGAGCCAATGCAGGAATGGGTGCGGAGACAGGTCGTTGGGAGTGGCCTGTCTTGAAGAAAAAAATGTGGCTATCCCGCTTTTATAGGAATCGGTAAAACACGTAAGTCAAATGTGCCTTCATAGGATCAGTGGAATGATCATTGTGCATCAACATGATCTTACAGGTGGCTATTTATACTTCGTCGGTACGGCATTGTTAGACGCACCAACGTTAGGATTGCGCACGCGCTAGAGCATTGCGTAAATCCGACTGAAACCACAAGCGCTCGCTAACCGTTCGAACGAAACCGAACGGGTTGTCAGCGAATCGTGTGGTGATGTCACGGTCCCCTACAGGGAATGGAGCATGATTTGCGGGGTTGTCTTGTGGGTGTGATTGGCGAGTGACGTCCTGCTGGCGTGTCACATCGGCAAAGGCGCGACCACTTCGTTACTGCTCCGTGGCGTGTACAACAGACGGTAGCGTGGGGCAACTCAGCTCGCCCCACGCTACCGTCTGCCGTACACAGAGTTCGTAGGTTGGAACGTGATACCGCGATCGCGTTGCTCTTCCCGACGGCGTGTCCCTCGTCGCACCAAAGCAGTCACGAGTGCGACATTCGTCCGTCGGCTTCATTCTGCTTAATGCAACGCCGCCTTATCGAGACGCAAACTGTCGGCGCTCATTACCGCCATGATACACCAGTTCGCTTCACCTTTCCTAGACGGCAGCACCATCTGAACGGAGAGGTTGTAGGGAAAGATATAAGGCGTGTTTATAGATCTAGTTAGGCTTGAGGTCACAGCGCAGTTGGCAGAGCGCTTGATAGCTTGGCCCCTCCCGTTGCGCTCGATTCCTGGTGCAGCCACGTCAATGGTACTTTTCCTTGCGATGTCAGTTTCATGACGGATGTGGCGTCAGCATGCAGCATGACGTCAGTCCCAAAACTGTGACGTGATGCACAAGGCGGAGCGGCGTGCGCCAGCCGCCTGCACCTCTGCTACGTCGCGAGAGCCCTGACGTCGACAGTGTGGGACGAGGCGCCATGGAGAAAGAACCTCCATGCGAGGCGCTCATTGCATCATAGAGTCTGTTGCACTCTACTGCACTCTACTAATACTATTGCATCGTGCTGATGCCGATTTCGAAGGGTATCTGTTCTGATCTTTCTCGTGCGTGCAGAGATTGAACTTGATTTAAAATATGTTATAATGAGCGTTAACTGTTGAAACTTCATCGGAGATACCTCCACATACAAGGGAAGCTTCTCACACAGTTATCTCAGCTTTGAATTGTTGTGTCAGTACTCCTTTAGGCGTTCATAATTTTATATTATTACCCGCCGCGGTGGCTCAATGGCAAAGCGTTGTTCTGCTGAGCACGAGGACGCGGGTTTGATTCCTGGCCGCGGCCGCCACTTTCGGATGGAGGCGGAAAGCAAAAACGTCCCCGTGTGTACGAGATTTCGTCGCACGTTAAGGATCCCCAGGTGGTCAAAATTAATCCGGAGCCCTACACTATACGGCGCGCCTCATCGCCTGCACTCCGTCGGCGCGTTAAACCCTACAATCAATCAATCAATCAATCAATTATATATTATTTCTGGTTATCACTTACTGCAGACCAAGTATGGTCCATACAGGAGAGGGCGATACAGTTCAAAAATCCCATTTTCATACACTGCGGTACAAAATAGACATTTCTCAAGACACTCGCGAAAAACAAGCTACGAAAATACAGACTAAGAGGTAGGCTTAGCGGCACGAACAAGTTATGTATACAGTTTCAGCTCGGCATGACAATTGACGTAGGGGAATCATGGGGCAGTGCATTCCAACCCGAAATCGGGAAAACCGAATACTTGTAAGTGTTAGTACGTGCAAATACAGGTGTAATGCCGAGACTGTTTATGGCGTGAAACCCTGGTTTTGTCCGTTATGTAATCTGCTGCATGCGAACCTCCCTTGGAAAAGTATACGAGGCGGGAAGAGTTAACCCGTGTAGTTGTCCTTCGATCAGCCAGAAGTTCGATATTTACCCATCTTGGAACATGGCTGAAGGCGAATCGCGACGTCTATAACGGATGAATATAAATCAAGCAGCTAATCGTTGTATTTTTTTATAAGTGGACTTATGGAAACAACCCGGTGGTACCTCTATGGCTCTTGGTGTATATACTTTTGCTGCATACGAAAGGGCACAATACTTTCATGTGAAACTGCTTACACTGTCTGTCAGTGGTAACATGTCTTTCCAACAAATCGTTTGCGCATTATACGGAAGCCGACTTTGAAGGAGCTCGCTGAACAAAGTTTCACAGTTATGTATAGGCAAGTTTTGTGGGGGTATTTGATAAAACGTCCTGTGGGGCATTTTTACCTTGCTTTCAAACTGCTTAGTGGCGCGTCAAAAACGTCTTCCCAGCAATATTATTATAGTATAGTATAGGCGCCCTTAGAGGACCGCAGTGTATCCCGTAGCCCGTAAGCATTTATCCGATAATTTCCACTTCTGAGTGGCCGTAATTTTCATTTCAATTACGAAATATTTTACACAACTGAACGCTTTGGTTGAAACTACTGCATCAGCTGTTTCTGTTGACGTATTCGAAAACGTCCAACCAGATTTTCTTATCGCAATTGTGTTGGATAAATTCTAGCACACTCCTTATTCGGCCTTGAAGAGAAAAAAAAAAAAGGTGTGGACAGGTAGTTCGCACCACTGTGAGTGACTGTTATTTTGTGTTCTCGGAAAGAAACATTTAGTATTATACTCCAAAAAGTTGTGCCGCAAAAAACAATGGCGAAGACAGAACAACACCACAGAACAACAGGACAAAAGCGGTCGTTCTGTTTCTCTGTCGTTGCGTCACTTTACGGCTTAATTTAATTGCTTGCCTATAATCACGTTAAGCACCCGTTACGCCGTAGTACAGCATACTGAAAATGTACACCGAAAGAAACCCGCCGTGGTGGCTCAGTGGCTAAGGAGCGTTGTGCTGCTCAGCAGGAGGACGCGTGTTCGATTCCCTGCCGCGGCGGCTGCTTCCCTGATGGCGGTGAAAAGTAAGAACGCTCGTGTGTACGAGATTTCGGCGCACGTTAAAGATCCCCAGGTGGTCAAAATTATCCGGAGCCCTCCACTACGGCGCGCCTCATCGCCTGTGTTGCGTCGCCGCGTTGAACCCTACAATTAAATTACACCGAAGGAAGCTAAGTGTTCTGAAGCACTAAGTCTCCGCGATGAAACCGAACAGCTACAGCTTTTTGGACTCAATGTCAATTGTCCATCTCCAGGGAGGCAGGCCGTGCGATGCGCGGTCTGGAAGGATTCAAGGAGGATGTCGAAGCCGAGGACATAATACAACTAGACGACAGCGCGGAACACGTGACCAAAGCCTATGCCAAGACCGAGGCAAAGACGCTGGTGGACTTGGCGGAGCTGGACGACTCCGCGCACGGCGTCAACTGGGCTCCCGTACTCCGGAGTGCCGTGGTACGCTCCGCTATCTCACTGCACCGAGACATGTGGGTGCGCAACTAGCTAGATAGTCCCCGTGTGTGGCAAGGAGACAGACTTCTTTGGCTGGTAGTTAAACAACTCGCGTACCCTAGTTATTTCGGCGAAAACCTTATAGTATGCCTTATCGGAAGGTCACCTTGAATGATAACGGCGTCCACACGAACGGTACAAAAACCGAAGAAAGAGAAGAAGCGAAGCAGGGCATGCCAGCCATGTTTAAAAGACGGTTAATTCCCTAAGTAATTAATAGCAGTGTGGATCAATATGTGATTAGGGTGGATTACGGAAAATTAAGATGAATCATGACGTATTAGGGTCATATTAGGACAGATTAAAATTGATTACGATGGATTAAAGACGGTAAAATTGTGTGGATGTGGTGTCGACACGTGGGCGTATATATAGAACGTACTGGTCAGTGGAAGAGAAACGCCTTTGGCGACAGCTTCAAACTGAATCCTGCTTCTGTTTACCCATACTCGGTCATCAAGTTCACCCCTCACTGTATCCCACAACGCTCTACCAGCACTGCGGAGAACTGGCTGCATTACAATAGTTTCTCTCCTCTCTCCGTCTCTCTCTCTCTCTCTCTCTCTCTCTCTCTCTCTCTCTCTCTCTCTCTCTATCTCTCTCTCTCTCTCTCTCTCTCTCTCTCTCTCTCTCTCTCTCTCTCTCTCTCTCCTAATATACGCCAGTCTTTCGCTTCAAAGCACGTGAGCTGAATTCAGAACCCCGAAATTTTTTCTGCGCAAATAGAATCCGCCGATTGCGGGTGCGTATCACATATCATACACATACATATACCATAATCATATACCTGCTCACGCAGCCTTAGGCGGTACGAATCAGAGAGAGCAGTCTAGCGGAATTCGCGGAAATGGGACAATCGAATGAGTCCAGGGTTCTAGAGCGAGAAACGCTACAAGCAGTCGAACCAATATTCTGCCTGATTAAGGAGGACCCACCTGTTAACATTCCTATGGGACTTAGCACTTCCTGACCCACCGACTTGAACACCGTTCACCAATAGAAAAGCTTGACAAATACATTTCAGTGTTCACAACGGCGTATTTTGCTTATTTTAGAGATAAGTCACTTCTTTACTGAAATAAGAATATAAAACTCTTTCACCTTCGCAGCGAACAAATGACGGGACAAAGGGGAGGATAAGACTGGACAAACGCTGACCCAAAACTAAAATTGTTTTTATTGAAGAGACACAAATGTAAGGTCATTGAAGGTATAAAACGAAAATGAAAACTTGACACATGAGCCTATTAGAAGCAACTGCGCAGGCGCACGTTCTCATGTACCGCTTTTATCGAGATATGCAAATTCTGCATCTAAAAGCGACAAAGGCAGAGCGCTAGCACACCAGTCAGACATGTTTCGAATTTTATATGCTTTCACTGCTGTGGCATGGTGCCCGATATCAAAAGGAAACCAAAGAAGAAAAGGACCAGCGCAAGCTGTCGCCGTGGATTATCATCATTGTGTATTGCGAAGCAGCGACCCGAACAAGGAAGGCGAGGAGGAAAAAACTCCCACCTCCCCTCACGGGAACCCCTGAGTAGATGCGACGCATAGGCGGAGCGGCGAAGGGACCGCGTTTTATAGCGCGCATAACGTTGAGGGGACTGCGTAAGCCGGTCCCAGTCGATGACGACGTTGGCGTACTTGTAAAGCGGCGTGGACTCTAGGTGTTTGAGTCAAGCGTGGATGTTGCTTCGCCGGAGAACGGCACACCCGTTATATGCGCAGCGCGCCCGAAGGAGAGGAAACCGCGGAAGAGAGAGTACTGCACATGCGCCGGCCCCAGCGCGTCTGCCGCGGCTATGACGCAACGTGCCGCGGCTATGACGCAACACAATCCAACACAATCCACTTTAATACAATCCAATCCAATCCAAATCCAATCCAATCCAATCCAAGCCAAGCCAAGCCAATCCAATCCAATTCCAATCGAATCCAATCCAATGCTTCTCGCGAGAGAGTGTTCGCTAACGGAGAGGAGAGGGGGTGAGCGGCTGAGAGCGCAGCTGGCGCGGCGAGGAGAATGGGGGAGGGGTGGACAACGCCGACGACAACGACGACGACGCCGGAGGGACAAGTCGAGTGAATCAGATGCTCTGCATCTAAAAACCGCCACCTCCCCTCGCGGGAACCCCTGTGTAGATGCGACGCATAGGCGGAGCGGCGAAGGGACCGCGTTTTATAGCGCGCATAACGTTGAGGGGACTGCGTAAGCCGGTCCAAGTCGATGACCACGTTGGCGTACTTGTAAAGCGGCGTGGACTCTAGGTGTTTGAGCCAAGCTTGGATGTTGCTTCGCCAGAGAACGGCACACCGGTTATATGCGCAGCGCGCCCGAAGGAGAGGAGGTACCGCGTTGCGTCTGCCGCGGCTATGACGCAACACAATCCAACACAATCCACTTTAATCCAATCCAATCCAAGCCAATCCAATCCAATCCAAGCTAATCCAATCGAATCCAATCCAATGCCCCTCGCGAGAGTGTGTTCGCTATCGGAGAGGAGAGGGGGTGAGCGGTGGAGAGCGGCGGAGAGCGCAGCTGGCGCGGCGAGGAGAATGGGCGAGGGGTGGAAAACGCCGCCGCCGCCGCCGACGACGACGACGCCGGAGGGACAAGGCGAGTGAATCAGATGCTCTGCATTTAATAAGTGGGCTCTGAAGATGGGCTGCCTGGCTGGCTCGATGATTCCGCAAGCCTGTAGTCAGGACGGCGAGGAACCTGGTGTTCTGCGACCGTTGGCATAGAACGTTGAGACACGACGTCGCAACTGGCAACGCCCGGCTGTGGCCTTTCCTCCAGTGCACCTATTCTTCCCCAGACAGTGCCACGGCATCTTCTCTACCTGGCCTTCACTTCTTCAGAAGCTGCGCCTTAATCCGGGCTGTTCCTTCTGAAGACGTCTGCATCGCTCGCGCCTTCGAGCGCCGCAACGACATCTCCGTGCATCGACCACGTGAGACTGTTTTTTGACGCGACAACCTTGAATCATTTTTGTTTGAGGGACTATTAGTCACTCTTCAGGCTAGTTTGGTTTTGTTGAACTTTCGCTTGTACCTTTTTAAGTGTACATTTCCTGGTTAGAGTACCACATTACCCTTACGTCGCGTCCTGCATAAATGTTGGTCATCGTCTGTCAAACCCGTGTCGCAATATCTTGCTCTTGTCTTGAACTGCCGAGTCATGAGTTCTCCCCAATCTCTATACATCATCACAACTACTTCCTTCGCCTTTTGGTCACCGTGCCGCAACGGTACTGCTGTATCATGTAGGAAAGGCGTACAACCACAATCATTGCAATGGGTGGAAAGATGTCCTGAAGGCACTCCCTTAAGTGAACTGTCATGCTCCCGCCAACGAACATTTAAGCAGCAGCCCGTTTGGCCAACATAAACGCGACACCATTTAAGAGGAATGCAATAGACCCGCATCGAAAAGCGTATTAGTAGAAGGGGCCGAGCAAAGAGCTGTGGTGTCAAACATGAAAAACAGTTTGTTCCTTGCCGACCAAACGTGGTCTATTGCATTCCTCTTAATTATGCATTCCTCTTAAGTATGCATTCATACCAACTGGAGCCCTCAATACGCCATTTCTCGCACACCGTTCGCACAGCGTGCCAACTGTGCTTTTCTATTTACCCCCTCAGTGGCCACGCTTTCTCGCTTTAGCGGCGGCGAGGAGGAGTAATAAACATCTTTCTAGAGCCGCAAGCCCTGGGGAGGAGTCCTAATTCCAGGACCTCTTGAGACAGCTCGCCTTCTTAAGCTCTGCTCACCTGACGAAGCTGGTTACCACTCTGACGGGTGAATAGAGCCCCATACGCGCATCGGCTGCGTGTCGCTCCTGTTGGCAATCAGTATCGGCATGTCGTCGATGCCATTTCATTCCACCGTCTTTGCGCCGATTGCTTGGCCCTGCAATCGCTGCTGCTCGCTCCACCTTACAGCGCGTACAAGCGCTGACAAGATGCACCTACACACCATGAGATGGGCGCGTCGCGCAGTGAAAGAGACGGGCCGGCCGCGTTTCAACTTCACGTCTCCCGACCAACAGGGCCGGCAGCAGTACCGTAGCCAATGCCGCCGCCTGCTCGGCTGACGTCACCGCCTTCCGCACGCGCTCTGTCGTTCTGTGTTGTTCGATTTCTCTACGTTCGCAGGTCGGCGGCGCCATTTTTGTAGCGTAAGCTACACTGGCCGAGGTTGAGCAGTTTCTCGTGGACCCTGAAGGGCCGTGCTGCGCAAGCGCGAGGAGCATTGGATAGGATTGGATTGGATTAAATTATATTGGATTAGATTGGATTGGAAATTCAATTCAATTGGAGTACGGGTGTGTAGAGAATTGGGTCTGCACATTCGCCGGTCTGCGCATTCCAGAGGAGTGACGTCATAGTCACGGCAGACGCACTGGCGCCGGCGAGTGCCCAGCTGTTCACCTCCGCTGCGCAGTAGTCAAGTCTGACGCTGCGCTGGAGCCGCTTGATAGCCGTTTCGCGTGGCTCCGGGAAAGCCGTGCTGCGCATGCGCGTGGAGAAGTGACTGGACTGGACTGGACTGGACTGGACTGGACTGGATTAGACTAGACTGGACTGGACTAGATTGCTGAACCTTAGCTGACGATACGTATATCCGGGAAATAGCCGAGCTAAGCCACTGCTAATTTTTTAGGGGCGAAGCATTATAGTTTTCCTGTCGTCATCGTCTCCTGACGTCGCGGAAAATAACGTTGTCAAACGATGGTCAAAAAACAAGTGTATAATGAATAAAACAGGTTGAAAATAAACTAAAATTGTTTGAACCAATTTAAAGCGCAGAAGCAATCGGGATTTATTTGCATTAAAACATAAATCCGTTAAATTCTGTCTCGAAATTGGTTTCAAACCCCTAGATCTTCTCTCTTAAAGCGTACTTTTTAGCTTGCAGCGGCGGGTTACAAAAAGACAATAAGCGGCCAGTCTGTCTCTCATTTAATTGCTTAAATCTGGTTCCACGCAAGAGAGGGCGCCACCGCCTCAGCAAGCGCGCGAGTGCTCCTCCCAGCGGCGCTCCTCCGGCGCCAAATCAGCGCACGCCGTGTGGCAAGAGAGAGATTTACAATCTTTGAATACACTTATACACTGCATGCTTCGCCCCTCCCCAGGTTTCACGTTAGTGGAAATGGCCCGGGAGTTTTTGCCAACGCACACCATCTATTGCTGACGCAAAAATAACGCACATGTCGTTGTCCTTGTTCTTGTAGGCATTTTCGGAAGCTGACGCTACAGCTTCCCGCTTTCTTTAGGAACGTTTAGTGGGTAAAGCAGTGCTTCCACGGTATATAAGGCATGTCTGCCACTGTGCTTAGCGCCTCTCATCTTGACAGATGAATGTGTGTGCCGACCCGTGTTTTTTGCCTCGCATCCCAGGACTCTGCCCAGTTGACCTGGAAGGAACTCCTTGTGCACCCAATCAAGCGCGTCTTCGTCAACGACGTCGCGGCACTTCGGAGTCTCGTGGCCCTGCTTGGCGCGGCCAGCCTGAAGACGGCCGTGCGCTACGCGTTGCTCGTGCCCGTCGCCGAGTACATGAGCCTCGAGTACAACGCGTCGGTCGAGCGCACCACGGTGTCCTTCAACGCTCGGCGCCAGACTTGCTTGGGCGGCCTGCAGGTGCTGCTGGGAACGGGCTTCTTGTCGGCGCTGGGCGGCCTCCTGCAAGGGCCCAGCACCGTCAAGCTCGCTGCCGACATGTGGGAGTCCGTGCGACGCCAGGGCGCCGCCATGCGCACCGTCGCAAAAGAATTGGAGCTCGACGAGGGCATCCTGCTGGGAATGAACATGGTCGCCGAAGGTATGCAGCGCTTACGACAGCCAAAATCCTGGGCTTTTTACTGCAAGGAAGTATATGTTTAATTAAGGCCGCTAGTTTTCATTCCGGTGAAGCCGCTTTACTCTACGCTGTTCCGGCTTTTCTTTTCGCCACCGCCGACCTCCCTTTCAGAAATGTTATTTGCCGGTTTCTTTCACGTTTAAGCACGTGCACATAAGCGCTTGCCGGTTTATGCGTGCACGTGCGGGGAGTGGAGGGAGGAGGGGTGGGGCGTGCACGCGAAGTCGTAGGTTTCATTCCCTCACTGATGACATGTCCGTTGTTCTGGCGGAAGGTTGACACATGGACGTCTAAACGCCGAATGCGACCTGTCTGGTGTCTTCACGGGTCGAGCGGATGGGCTTGTGTGTTGCACAGGCAGTAATATGCCTACGACGCGGCAGGGAAACAGACAGAAGCATGCTTGTTCGCTAGAATAAAGCTCCAGTCTTTCCAAGTTTCATTCAGCTAAATGGCTAGGAAGTATGCTAAATCGAAAATTATAAACAAACGTGGTTTGTTTCGTGAACTCCGTCGAATGAGTCCAGCTTCGCAGGTCATCCGTCTTCACAGAATGAGAGGGCACTACACTTTTTTGCAGTTTTTACAACAAAGGTGTGTATGGCAAAGGTCCCGCACATTTTTGTTCTGAGTTCCTGTAAAAAGAAAAGGCTTGCGGCAAAGCCCACTTTATCCTCGTGTCTTTCAAACGCGAGGCGTACATGAACGTCTACTTGCTTGCTTGGTTGCTTGCAATGCTCATAGACGGCTCCTTCGGAAGGAAGCGTCCACCAGGGCGAGAACTTAACCACAGCGGCCGAGTAAACGACAGAGAGGCAGAAAGACGCCGTTTTTTTTTTTTTTGTTTTTTTCACTTCATTTTTGTGGCCGTAACCGGGAGACCGAGTATACAGCCTGCACTCCCGAACGCTGCGGTCGTCGAAATTTCCAATTTGGGGACAGTTAAGGACTAGGATTCTCCGACACGACCGGATACGTCTATACCACCAGATTCTAGACCACCTACCGAGATTGGATGACTTCGAGCAAAGGGTAGTCGCAGCACGACTGCCGTACAGAGTTCGTACCCTTAATCAAAATTCTGTCTCACCTCAGCTTCTCTGGCCTTCCGCCTTCCCAGAGTTACTAGCGCATGATTTTTGAATGGTTCCAAATTCACTAAGCACTCATTATATCGAATGTCCCTTCATTCATGCGGAGCATTTCGGTTTTCTGACTGCGTTGCACGGAGTGCAAAGTATCCCTGCATTTAACGATACACTGTTGCTTGTTGTAGCTTCCCTTCATTTCGTCTTAGCCTCGTAGCTGGAGCAGCCCTTTCTAACGCTAGAGGGCAAGCAGCATCAAAGATGGCGGACAACGGGTGAGCAAGAGATCGGGAGAATTATAAGATGGGTATCATTCTAATATGAAGACGCCCATTTGCAGCATTCAAGATGCTTAAACCATTCACCACCCTCTTACATTATTCCGCGCCCTCCCGTCGCCGTGCATTACCTCCAACCCTTTTTTTTTTGTTCATTTTGTTATTTGGATTGCCCGTACACATATGTCTGGTAACATAGGAAGGGGAGGGGGGAGGGGGGGGGGGGGGGGGGCTAACCTCAGTGGCTAAGGCGTTGCGCTGCTGAGCACGAGGTCGCGGGTTCGATACCCGGCCGCGGCGGCCGCTTTTCTGATGGAGGCGAAAAGCAAAAACGCCCGTGTGTACGGCATTTCGGCGCACGTTAAAGATCCCCAGGTGGACAAAATTAATCCGGAGACCTCCACTACGGCGCGCCTTATCGCCTGCGTTGCGTCGGCGCGTTAAACCGTACTATCAAAATCAAACAGCGGGGCTGACCTTCTTTTGGGTGGTTTGTATACCCCGTGATCCATCTTAGACGCTCCCTGCAGATTTGGTTCCCACGATCTGTCTCTGCGGCTTTATTGATTCACGTAATTTTACCTTTGCCGAGTTTTTTCACGAAACCCAAGCTTCTGGGCCACACTTTACCGCAGGCCGTATTAACTACGTTTACTGAAGCGAATTTGGCCATAAATGCATGTGTGCCGCCGTCTAGACGAGAATTTGGCGTAGTCTCCATCGCCCGTTTTGATTAGCACTAGAACTGTACATCTACAGCTAAGGCTCTCCGCCAGACTCACAAAGCAGAACAAAAAATTGGTATGGCCAAATGATCTCTGCAGTGGGGAATCACCCAGCGAAGCGGTTTAGGAGTCATTGTGTTGCGCAGATAATGAAATCATTCATCTAAATAAGTAAGTGCATACATAGTCCATTCACCCACACGTATGCAACTGCATGCATTTTTTTTATACTCTCTTAGAGCAACAGAATAAAATCCTAAGGGCTGTAAAATCGTGTAATAAAACACAATTCTGCATGTAATAACGTTCTAACGATTGTTTTGAAAGCTTTCCTTTTTAGCCTACTCTAAAATGATTGGTTGTGGACGCCCTATATTATGAATATCAAGGGCTATAAAAATAATCCTGCATGAGTGTGAAAGTTGAACATTACTCTTTTACCTCTTATTTTACCTTTCCGCGGCAGGTGCGAACGGCAGCTGGTGGAACACAACGTTCGCCGCACACAAGGATTTGTACGGCGACAATTTCATCGCCAACCTCGCCGTGCACGCCCGGCTCACCGACCGGCGCGTGCCCGCCCGAGCGATGCTCGAGGCCAAGCCGAGCAGGACGGACATGATTCCCACCGCGTATCTGCTCCCGGACTTCTTCTATCCCGGCGTGTCCGAGCTGAGCGTCAACTACGGCACCCTGGGCACGCACATGGGCGCGCTGTTTTTCAACGCGGCCATTCCGCGTGCACTGCTCGCGAAGCACGAGCACTGCTTCGCCGACTACGCCCGGGAGAACTTCCAGTTGGACGCCCACGGCTCTGCGCTCGAGGTGCTTCTCCGCACTAAGTACGCGCCTCGGCGATTCCGCGCGCAGTTTTGTAGCGTAAGCTACACCGGCTGAGGTTGAGCAGTTTTGCGTGGACCTTGAAGGGCCGTGCTGCGCAAGCGTGAGGAGCATTACATTGGATTGGATTGGTTTGGATTAGATTGGGTTAAATTGGATTGTATTGGATTGTAAATTGGAAATCCAATCCAAGTGAAGTACGGGTGCGTAGAGAATTGGCTCTGCACATTCGCCGGTCTGCGCATTCCAGCGGAGGGACGTCATAGTCGCGGCAGACGCACTGGCGCCGGTGCGTGCCCAGCTGTGCGCCTCCATTGCGCAGAAACCAAGTCTGACACTGCGCCGGAGCCGCTTGATAGCCGTTTCGCGCGGCTCCTGGAGAGCAGTGCTGCGCATGCGCGAGGAGCAGTGACTGGACTGGACCGGACCGGACCGGACCGGACTGGACTGGATTGTATTGGATTGGGTTGGATTGGATTGGATTGGATTGGATTGGACTGGACTGTATTGGAATGGAAATCGTTTTAGCAGCAGTAAGCATGATAATCAGCTAATCCTAGACGACCAGGAAACCTAAGAATAACCAGCTGAACCTTAGCTTGAGCTGCGTGTACCCTCGCATAGCCGAGCTAAGCCACTGCTATTAAGAAGGCTGCAAAGACCAAATTTCCAAGTTTGGTTCGTCCAAAAGACTAGTAACAATGATGTCAGTTTTAACACGATGCTCTAAAGACTACTAATCTGATTATTAAGGAAGACGGCAGTGGTGACTAATGAGGCACTGTCTCGTCGGTTCCTCATGACGTCACGTTAGAGTGATTGGGGCCACGGACCAAGGCCAGAACAAAGAAATATCATTCCGTGATAGGGGTGCCTCTAGCTCCGTTAGATCGTGTCGTACACTTGAACGCTAACGTGCACTTACAACAATGATATCTCTGTTTTAATATTTATCCTGTTAGGTCACTTCTTACATCTTGTAGATTAAAATCTGAAAGCTTTTTTTTTAATATTTCATAGATTTTACATTGTTAAAGACGTATCCAGGGGATGAAATTAAGTTTTCTGTGGAAGTTAGCAAAGGCTTGTCCTTTCAAATGAAACGGGGTTGTATTTTGTTTTCATGACAGTTGTCATAGGACTGTGAACAGGGCCCATTTAGAATCGGCTTCGCAACTATACATAAACGCATATCCAGGAACACATTTTCCACGGTCAATACCAGTCAGTTGCCTTGTGCCTTTGAATTCATAAAACCCCATTTATATTTATGACGCGATATACATTCTGACCGGAAAAACAGTTTTTTAAGGGTAAATATCAGAAGTGTGATGTCGAAATATGAAGGTCCCAGCGCTTTTTTAAGTACCCCCTAACCCCTCCCTTCCCGTTCCGCGTCTCTTTGAAGTCGGCTTTCCCTCTGAACAAGAGTGCTTTGCCGCGAACACGTTTTCTAGGAGAAATATGCGCGGTGAATGAATGAATGAATTTATTGTCAAGAAAAAGGAAAGGAAAGACCACCAGCAGGCGTAAATTGTCACACCTAGGGGTGGACACCGGAACGCCTGCTGGTGTGGGAGTTGGGGAAGGGGTGAGATATTCATAGAGAGGAGAGACAGATGATAGAGGTGACATATTTACAGAACACAGGGGAGAGAGGGGCATATTAAATTGCAATATCTAGTCGCAGTGTCGCTTGCTAGCCGTCTGTAACTCTCGGTGTGGTACACTTTCACCCTTCCTTTTGGGTGAAAGTGTGCCACATCGAGAGTTACAGACGGACGGACGAGATTTCTGGCTGAGTCGAATTTAATTACGCATTTAAGGGAGGAGGCTCGTATACATTCATGCACAAATGAAACGCGATCACGAAAATGTGAATCGGAATATACAGATAGCCCAATTTCCTTCCATGCAGGACAAACTTACATGTGGCTTAATTAGAGTAACAGAGTTGGGGAAATGTAGGTTTACCAAAAATGCCGATAGCACGCCATTGTTTAATCTCCGCGAACAGTATTTATAAATTTGGCGGGTTTTGGTTCATGTCTTCGTGTTCGCATTTTATTCGTCCATGAGTGTACGTTCTCTGTGGCAGGTGGGCCGTCGAGGTATCGCTGGCCGCCTGGAAGAGCCAGCGAGGCGCGCTGGGCAAGTACGCTCCCCTGTCGCAGCTCTTCTTCTTGCGGCTGGCCATCACCTTCTGCGGGGAGAACGAGCGCCGTCGAGCCGCGCTGCGCTTCGCCACACACACGTCTCCCGCCTACGCCTGGGCCTTCGGCTGCCCCGAGCCGCCGCCTGTGCCCTGCTGAGGGACGTCTGCGCCGGCACGGCCCTCGTAGAGGCGATCGACCGAGCGCGCGATTCACGCTCTGCAACCACGATTTGTTGAAGTGGGCGCCGTAGAAGCCCGGGTATAACCGATCAGTGTATAAGGGTTTCGCATTCGAGAAGGAATAACAACAACCATTATTATCGCTGGTAATCTGTGTGCCTTTGAAAAGCCGCCAAGCCGGCACTGCGTACTCGACCACGGAATTTGAAGCGGAGTATCACAGGAATAGCCAACCACGGGACCACAGCGCTATCTCCGCACGTTAACAGCGGTAGAGCAAAAGTTGTCGTTGTTGTTCCTTCGTGGAACGTGTTGTTTTAATTAATGAATTTATTTATTCATACAGGAGAGGTCGAACGCTTCGCGCTAGGGAAGAGGAAGAGGAGAAGAGGGAAAAAACATTCGCAGGTGGCGTAGGTTCATTTGACACATCCGCACCGCACACGGACCACTTAATCAAGGTCATTTGGGGGAAAGTAACTTTCCAAGAGGACCAACCGGTCGCCTGGTGGTGTCTTTATGGTCGCCCCGCACACGGACCACCATAAGCGCACCGAAGAAGATTCAGTCCGAAGAAGGTTCACTAAAGGTTCTCCGGAGAAGCCACAGACTGTCATGTGTACCCATATTAGGGCGAAACCCGGTTTGGGCAGGGTGAAAGTTTTGTAAAGTCTCCTCTAAATTATGGGTGAGTCGGTTAGTGGCCATCCGTTTGAGCAACATGCCGAAGTCCCTCCCCTGTTCAGTCGCGACAAGACCGCCAATCTCATCATTTGACATCATCCCATCTGACGTGTTGTTTCAAAAATATAAAATATTGTTTTCAACGCGTCTTTTTGTATTTCTTATCGGAATAATCACTTTACGTCTACAGCAAATTAAAAAGAACATTGCTATTACCAGTTATGGGGTGAGGTTTTGCCGCAAATGTTTTTTTTTCTTCTCAGCAATGTTGACAAGTCTGAAGCGTGGTAGCAGATTTAGTAATTCGGAAAGGTTTTGCCGGCATAAATTTCTCGTTTTCAGAACGCTCATAGCTGTTGCCCCGGGGGCTGAATCGAAAGAGAGACACAGACGGACAGACAAACGGACCGATGGACAAATGGATGGACGGGCGGGCGGATGGACCGACATACAGACAGACAAACCACAATTTCTTATATTAAGTAACCCAAGAAAGGCTATCGTCTATAATAACTTGTAATGTTTTCGCAAACCAGTTCCTGCGACACCTAGAAAGTGCAGTCGAGGCAAGATAGCGTCTAGACGGGACGCGCACATCACAGAGGGGAAAGGAGGTCCTCGTGCCACGTCCGCTGGGTTCGAGGCCAGGTTTCTCCTTCGCACGACGGAACATGGAACGGTCTCATGTTGTTGAGAAAAATTGATTTTTTTCTTTTAATAGGGCATATAACCTCTCCAAGAAACAATTTATCCTTGCGTACGCAGCACACCCGTGACGTAGCCATGGGCGCTGCACTGAAATTTTATATCATCATCAACAGCGCATTCGTGCCCATTGCACAACTGACGCATCTCCCTGAGATTTCTAACCACTCTTGTCGGGGTGCTTTTCGAGTCATTTACAGGTCCCAAAATTGCACGTTCTGCGAGTTTTCGTTAACGAATGTTGTCACCTTTGTCCCAGCTTGTCCGCCCTGACACTACAATCGGAAATCGAAGTTCTCGAGCAGAAGGCGACCTGCATTCGGTTTTCAATAAACTTTTCCACTTAATGATTTGGGGCCAGATATTGGGCGGGTCGGGGGGGGGGTTAGTTGTGCTGAAGCCCCATGCACATATATATACAGTCAAACCCGGTTATAGCGAACTGCAACATGCGCCACGATTAGTTCGATATATCCAATAGTTCGATATAGCCGAACCCGCCTATAACGAATTTATTGTTACGAGTTCGCAATACGCGGGAATCCCCTTGCCATCCCCGCGTGCAGAAACGAACAAAATAAAGTATGTCATTACCATACACAAAACAATCAATTTATTGCAAATAATAACGCTACTTTCCGCCTTAACGCCTTAACTGCCAACTTCCAAAAAAAGCGGTGATATTTGTTTTTCCTTTCGTATTGGCATCGTCAACTAGCACAGCATTCTTTACACGAGGCATTGTTTGCTCCAGTTAGACTCCGTGTCCTTCAATATCGAAGAAACATTGGCGGAGGACATCGACTGCTGAAAGGACTTCATTAAGCGTCGGATGGCTTTCATTCGCGACATCCTAGCTCTGCCTCCTCGGTGCTTTTCATCAGAACTACGACGGTGCTGCTGACGGTGCCCGCGTCCAAGGGGCTTACAGTGACGGCAACGTCGTCGTCGACACTCGGGAAATATTCGAAGTGCCCCCTTTCGTCACAGCATCGGGAAAGTTGGCGAGCTGCCGCCTTGGTCCGGACTCACTGACTGGGCGGGTGCCGTCATGAGTTCCGCGCGTCGGAAACAGTTACGGAGAGTGTCGGGCGTCATGTCACTCCATACGAAGCACAATGTCTCAGTCGCGGCCTTTGCTCAGAAGTCGCTCCCGTTCAAAATCTCAATCGCCGCTCCGAGACCATGCATATTGGCGGCCATTCTAGGTACGCTGAGTTCGATATATCAGATGTGAAGTTCGTAATAAGGAATGTGTTTCGCGTGTATTTTCGTAACTGATTTATTTTTGTTCGATATATAGCATACTTCGCTCTATCCGGGTTCGTTATCTTCGGGTTTGACTGTACCCCACTTCCCCTAGAACGCATCTTTACGTTATGACGCATCGTATGGGCCATCATTTGGTGCTCCTGCTAAATGCGATGACCGAGATGTAGGTGTTGATCCCAAGGAGCAGCGCCCATCGCCATCGGTGCGGGGGCGGAAGCCTACGATGGGTCCTACAGTCAAACCCGACTATAAAGAACCTGGATAGAGCGAATTATTGTATATATCGAACAAAAATACATCAGTGACGGAAATAAACGCAAAACATATTCCTTATAACGAGGTTCACATCTGATCTATCGAACTCGGCGTGCCTAGAATGGCCGCCAAAATGCGTGGTCTCGTAGCGGCGATTGAGATGTTAATTGGGCGCGATAACTGAGCAAAGGCCGCGACTGAGACATTGCGCCTCGTACGGAGCGACATGACGCTCGACAGTTTCCGTAACTGCTTCCGACGCGCGGAACTCACGACGGAACCCGACCAATCAGTGAATCCGGACCAAGACGGCAGCTCGCCAACCTCCCCGATGCTGTGCCAAAAAGGAGTGTCCTTCGAAGATTTCCCTCGGAGGCGGACACCGTCAGCAGCACCGTCGTAATGCTGATGAAAAGCACCGAGGAGGCAGAGGATGTCGCGAGTGAAAGCCGTCCGACGCTTAATCAAGTGCTTTCGGCAGTTGATGTCCTCCGCCAATATTTCTTCGATATTGAAGGACACGGACTCGAACTGGTGCAAACAATGTCTCGTGTAAAGAATGCTGTGCTAGCTACGCTGCCAAAACGAAAAAGAAAACAAAATCACCGCTTTTTTGGAAGTAGGCAGTTAAGGCGGAAAGTAGCCCTATTATTTGCAATAGATCGCTTGTTTTGTGTATGTATAATGACGTACTTTATATTGTTCGTTTCTGCATGCGGGGATGGCGGGGAGATTCCCGCGTATTGAGAACTCGTAACAATAAACTCGTTATGGGCGGGTTCGGCTATATCGAAATATCGCATATATCGAACTTATCGTAGCGCATATTGTAGTTCGCTATAACAGGGTTTGACTGTAATGGGTATTCTTGCGAGTCAGAATGAAGTTATTTGCCGTTACCCTGTGCATGTGCGATGCGCCGGCTACGTTTCGTGCATTGCGGGGATATTCCGGGTGTGGCGGTGAGGCCAGCTCATCAAACAAGTTTCCAAATGTCGGAGCATGCCCATCGCCGAGCCCTCTGGTCGGTGAATCATTCCTGCGGCGGCATCAAGAAACACTAGGAACCGAATCCAGCAGAGGTGTACAGCGCTGGCCTCCCCTCTTCCCCTGCCCTCTCACCGGCAAAGCGTGCACCGGTTTCTGGGGAAATTCGTCGATGATCCGAGGAACTGCGAATAGTGGATCTAGGGAAGATGTTTTTTCTATATTTGTACATTTTCTGCCATGCGCAACACACTCAACGCCTGTTGACCGTTGGGACTTCTGGTTAAAATTACTCGTTTTGCGCAAGCGCAGAGTAGCGCGTGCTGGGCCACCATTAATTCCCGTTCATGTTAGGTTGTATGCACACCAGGGCGCTCTTCCTGTATCATCGCTGTTCGCACCTCGCCATGCATCAAACAAGGTTGGCTCCTGGCTCTTCATCGTCGGGACGGAGGCAACTCCCCTACAAGCCGCTCGTCTTCCTCGCAACCACTACACGATGGAGGTCGGAGGCCTTCGCCATGTTACAGTATAGAGAAAACACGATTGGAGGGGGGGGGGGGGGGGGGTAATTTCCCGCTTCTCAGCATGTCAGGCCGCGGAATCGCGATTGCTGCTATCGAAGGACAATGCTGCATCTATCGCTATCTGTGGTAACAATTGTGCCCGTGCGGGAATTGCCACGAAAAGGGAAAAATTGCACGATGAGCGAAAATAAAGCTTTTTTTTTATCTTTATTCCTGCTATATTACCGGTAGGTTCAAAGGCCCCTGCAACAGTTTTTTTAAACCTGGAAGGCTTCAGAAACCTGCTCAACAAGCGCGCCCATTAATTTTAGGTTATCATGAAGCACCGACGCGAAATGTTGCTGCTCTATGCCCATTAACGTAATTTAGTAATTTGCTCAAAACTTCTTGGCATTGCTTACGGAATTATGTGGCGTCACGCATACCCCAGCGCGACCGTTGGTTCGCTTCCCCTGGATTTCGGCAATATACGCGTTGCAACGAATCCAAAGGAGAGGCTAGAGAAGCACCTGCCGCCACGAGCAAAGCACGCAATGCCGCTCTTTGCTGTACAGAACTAACTTTTGAGAGGCTTCTAAGCATTAAAGAGTAAAAGCATTCACCGGCGGCATTGCAAGCGACCTTTAAATGAAGGAAGTGGAAATTCTACGGTTTATTCCTACCGCCTGTCTGCCTCCAGCACACGGATTTTGATGGACACTGGAACCGCATGTTTTGTTTCCGAACACGTTTCATCAGTTTGTATCTACTTCCCTGCAAACCTCTTCATTGACGGCAGACAGATAGGCGAGAAGTCGCTGGGTTCACAAAGCCCATTCGAGTATTTCGCTAATGGACACTTCGATGCGAGGCTAATGTGTTTGCTAGTCTAAATACGCACGCAGGTCAGCTCTCATGCAATTTCGTGGCTATAACCCCGAGGATATAAATGGTGACACCATTTTAAACAAACATATTTTTGGTTTTACCCCTTTCAACGAGTGCACGTCTTTCTGCTGAGCCCTTCTGGGCAGTCGCTGATGCGACACTACAGAGGTCAACGCATGTCGTACACCATGTTTGCATAATGGCTGGCACTTGTCTGTAACCAGCTCACTTTTGCGCGGCTTTTTTTGTAGGCGTCTTTTGGGTAGTTCGGATTCGCCTAATGGTGTTGGATCTGCTATGTGTCTTTGAGGGTAGTTTGAATTGCGGTGTTGCATGTATTTGGTTAGGATTCGCCTTCGAAATTGTCGCATCTGTCAAGGGAAATGCATTGTATGTGTGCGTGAGTTCTCGTCTTGTTTGGGCACATGGGTGTGGTCCGCACATGTCATTTCCTCGGCCCTTTTCCATCTCATTTCCCCATCTCAGACCTTCGGTGGTCTACCACCAGGGGGCTGTGACGAGGTTATAAAAGGCGACACCCTCTTGAATAAAGTCCCTTTCGATTTTCCCCGTCAGTGAGCGTGCGTCTCCCTGCTGCGCCTTTCGGGGCTGTCGCCGTCGTGACATTACAAATTCAATTACACCGGTAGGTGCTTGGAAAGGGAAGCGACAAGGAATTTGAGAAGTCTTTATTGGTCAGGGTTGACCATAATGTGGTGATTTGGTTAATTTATTTTTTGCTGGCTTGATAATACACTCCAACATACGCAATACCACTACGATCATGTAAAATTTTAAAACGTATCAGTAATCGTTCCTAAAAAAATCTTCCTCTTCTTCAGAGTTTAGAAATCTACAAAATTGAAGCATTAATTGTATTCGGCGACACTATCACGCAGTTGCCGCGACAGGGCCGGGCAAACGTTAATCACACACTGCAGGTAGAGATGGCCACTAGGGCGATACTCGTACACACCGTCCACGCTGCCGCGACCGTTCGCACTTGCCGGGAGGCACCGAATGCTCGGCGGTACCCAGCGCCCGCGCGGCCTTCCGTATCGAGACAGAAGCCGAGCCCTTCGGACCGCACGTTGACGGCCACTTGCCGCTTGAGGCTCTCCCTGAAGTCGCGGCACTCGGACAGCATCTCGGACACGCAGAAGGCATACTCGCTGACCAGCCTGCACACGAGCTGCCATCCGTGGTTGGAACTGCGCGAGGCGATGTCGTTGAGGAAGCGGACCGTTTCTTTCGCGTTCTCCAGGCTGCGGCTGCAGAACTTGGTTGTCCTGGTTACCTCCGACGCCTCGCAGCCCGTCGTGGACGCAGCTTTCGTTCTCGCTGCCCGTTCATTCTGGAGCACGCGCTGCTCCTGCTTGGCGACGTCGGCGGGAACTCTGGCCGGTCCAGCCGCGATGGCTTGGCGCTGGTGAGAGGGCGCCTTCGCTCCCGCGACGTCCGCGTACTCCCCTATGTTGATCTCGCTGTCGAAGTCCGGTTCCCTCTCCTCCTCCCTGGCGTCGTAGTAGATCTCCTCGTCGTAGTATTCCTGGATGCCCTTCGCCTGCCGAGCCATTGGGGCGAGCACGGGCACTCGACGTGCTGCCTGCGTCGCGCACGGAAGCAACGCGAGCAGACTTAGGTGCACCACAAGGTGTCCGGCAGTCATGGCTCCTCTGCCGACAAGATGCGACGTCTGCGGTCCTGGGCGGTTGGCGCCTTGTAATATCAGCGTTGCCGTCCGGGCAACTCTTTCTTCTTCTTCCTCTCCTTTGTCTTTTGTAATTGGCAAATCTAGTTCTGGAAGGGTGATTGAGAAAATTCAGATTGCGGACAAAAGATAGAAGCAACAAGCACTAATGGGGAAAAAAAAAACATCGACAATAGATATAATGACGCCATACGGCTATATACAAGACGTTCCGTGTGTTTTGTTAATCTTTGTCGACATGTGACTAGCCAGAAAAGTAAAGCTGCAAGCCTTAATGAAACGCAGTGTCTACAGTGCCGTCCGACGGCGCTTTAGCTCAGCAATGCAGGCATGGCTAGGGTGCCGTCCGACGGCATTCCAATATTTAGGACTAGGCTAGCACCGCCCGAAGCGTCTGTTGTCGTCATTCCACTTTCGGGCACCGTATAGGACAGACGTGAAATGTCTAGCTCCCCCAGTGGAGCAGTGTTGGCGGGCCTTTCATCCCGCGGTAACAGGTCTTTTGCCAGTGCTGGTTCTGTCAACGAGGAATACCAAGTCATTTTGCCGCACCTTCCCAGCGTACCGACACTGTTTTTACATGCTGAAGGGAATACCAGGCCTTATCGGGTCGGGGAATTCCGCGCATGTTGGTTAGTCTGGCACTGCTCCCCGAAGTCATCGCTTTGGGGCCGTATCGGATGAATCACTTGTGGGCGGTCGCCTACAAGGGTGCGGGAGGAGCGAAGAAGCTGTTCGCTTTGAAAGAAGTGATTGTGAAGGACGGCCGGTGCATCGTCATTGATCCGCAGAATCAAAAAGTTCGTCTGAAACTTCACTGGGTTCTTCACAATGCTCACAACGATCACAATGCATACCGCCCTGGGGCCCTACGGGTAAGGGATGGAGGTCGCCAGAGACCGGTGGCGTGTGGAGGGCTGCACGCCGCAGGACTCCACGACGCGCTTCGTCGATCTCCGGCTCAATCAAAGCCGGGGTCACCGTGGACGACCTCCCGCACCAGATGCGAGTTGCTGGCGAGCAGGCGTTGGTGGTGGGGCCTGGAAGGGCGCCGCAATGATTGCGGTGTCAGCAAAGGTGCACGTACAGTGGTGATCTCGCTAAGGGTGAACAGGGAGCGCGTGACCGCCGGTACTATCAGACCAGCCTAGCGTGCCCAGCGCGAACCATCACGCATGCGCTGTGCGGGCCGAGCCAGGGGGATGAAACTCCGCCGTTTTTCTGTCCCGCTACTGCAGCGATCCTAACGTTTGGGGGCTGTACTAGGTTACTCATTAATTATGCAGTTTTTAGTATGTAAGCAAACTTAAAAGTTGCAGTTCGAGATTGCGAAAATACGAGCGCCACCAGCAGTGGAAAACAGGAACCGTGCCTTTATGCTTCGCACCGCTGAAAAGGGGCGTTTCTTGTCGCGCCCATAGGTATGCTACAATTCACGGTGTTCCGAGGGCCCTTTTACCACCGCAAAGTCGCGCCGTCATCACAGATCGTGCTGTACTGAGTGGTGTCAAAATTCTTCACGCCAGGCCGGCATAAACTTCTTTTGGATCCCGGCGGACGAAAGGTACGGTCTGCATGCTGCTCGTTTTGCTTTTCTACGCTTGCACGAGATAGCATGGATGCGGTTGCAGCAGTAGCTGTATAATTTAAGTGAGCATGCACGTGCCCTATCTATTTATTACATTCTGATTGTCTTCTTTGACTCTTGAGTGAAGCATAAAATGCGCGGCAGAGCATCTGGTAATTAATCCAATCACTACATTAGCTACACACGTTTGTTTATGCGTGCGTTATTGATTCAATGCGTTTCGATCGTGTGTTTTGCATTTTAGCGCAAGTATGCAGGTTATGCAGCAAAATGTATATGAGGCAAGATATACAATAACTAATGGAACAGTGTGAGCTCATCTGCACTATTTTTATTATCTTTTGATTGCCTGCGTTTAGTTTGTTTCGTATCATGCGTTGCTTTTATTATTAATATTATTGTGATTATTATAATTATTGCAAGTATTATTGTTATCGTCATTATTATCAGCCTGTTTATGTCCACAGCTGGAGGAAGGCATCTCCCAAACACTTATGGCTCAAAGGCTGGGTCCGTAGGTTCATATCGTGTTCTTAGCACTATGTTAACTAAGTAGTGACTACATCAATGATTTTATTGCGTTTCAATTGTGTGTTCTGTGTGTTGTGCATTTTGTCGTCACGTGAATCAACGGCACATAGCAGAATAAATTTGTAGCAATAACTATACAAAGTAAGCAATTACTTTATATGTTTATAATACAATCATAACTATAATTCCACCACTTATAATTTATAATTTAACCTTCAGTTCCGTGCTTGCAGCTTCAGCTTTAGCACAAGAACGATCGATATATTCACAGGAACGCAGTTACAGCTATAAGCCGATAAATAATTAGACAGTGCAGGCTTAACCTTTGCTAGGAATTTATTAGAAGTTTTTAAATAAGGTTTTTATGACCGGTTTATTGCAGCGCCCGAAAAATATCTGATGAATACATAGGGCGCCAAAGTATATATGCATGAACAATTGCTTAGCGATTCTGGTGTGGGATGGCTGCTTTTGTCTGCAGAAATGTATTTTGGATTAGGAGGAAAGGTGGGTCGTTGCCACCGACCATTATCATCGCACAAATAGAAAAATGTATTTGCGTCTCTTAATAATAAAGGCTGACTTTAATTTGAAATTTGCCTTTACGATTGGTCACAAGTCGTCTTTGTAGCCAAAATCAATTTAAGAATTAAATATTCCTAATATATCAGATAACGTTTATTTCGAATACAGATGCAAGTTTTCACTCAAAACTATGTGCGCCTGAAAGCAGCAGTAAAGCTAGTATTCATTCTAACCCAAATATACACACGTGTTTGTTGATGTTCCAGATCTCGCGTTTGGATGCAGTGTGCGAGAAGGCAGAACTTGGCTCATTTACCACCTCGCCAGATCTACAGCAGCTACCGGCTGTGGCCTGCCCACTTCACCACCAGAGACTACGCGTACCTTAGACAGACAAGGCACTGGACAGATATGCACTGGCTGGATACCTAATTAGCATGCGGCCATGTGCCATACACCTTTGTTTGCGATTAAAAGTGTAAAATATCCAAGTTGTGTTTTTACTGTATGAATGGTACATTTAGCAATAAAAATGAAAAACCTGTACTCTTTATCCTTGTCTACATTGTGTGTACTACTAAACTAAAACAACGTCGTACTTAGAATAAGTGGTTCAAAATGAAGTGGACGCGTAAAACTTCATCCATCAGAACAAAACAATTGCCCTTTCGATAATGTGGCGGGTTGCGCAACAGGAAAAAGGTCGTGCGCTGGCCATCTGAATATCTTTCACTCGCTCAATTTACCTTCCATGTGCTTCCCAATTGAATTTGGCGCTCCCCCCCCCCCCCCCCCCCCCCCCACCACTCGGCTTTTCAGTCCTCATCAAAATGGCCTTTCCCAGTGCATGTCTGCAACGCGCCGCCATGTTTTTAGTACCGCCCCCAAACACCAGGGGTTTGTCCGGCGCTTCGAGCGAATATCGCGTCCCATGCAAGGTATAGGAAGTTTCACTCCCCTGGCCGAGCGTCTGCTCGTCGTCTGCTATGTTGCGTCTCGTCTGTTAATACTTGCTTTGATCCGCGATTCCTGGATTCTTGCATGAAAACGCCCAAATATAAAAAGGTAAAGGATGATTGTTTCTCCCGCATATTCAATGAAGGTCGTAGCGCCTGCGCCCCCTTTGAGTGACCACCTTCGAAGCCTTCAGTTGCGTGCTTCTATGCGCATTGAAAAGACTTTTTGTAAGCACTTGCAAAAATAAAGTGCTGTTAAAATCTGCGTGATATTTTGATTGAGTCTGTTTGAAACAAGTGGGCGAGATACGCTGTTGTGCCGAAACCATTGTATTCGACCTAAAGAACGAATTACCGCTCACACGGAAACATTTTTCATGTGTATTTTAGTTTCCACTCATTCATACAGTGGCTGATAGCTCCACCGCTACACGCGCGATAAACATAGCAGACGACGCGCAGACGCTCCTATGACGCAGTGCGCGCGCTGAAAGCTTAGTCTCGCTCGGCACGCACTGCGCATGCGTGATGTTTCGCGCTGGGCACGGTAGGCTGCTCTGATAGTACCGGCGGCCACGCGCTCCCGTGTTCACCCTTAGCGAGATCACCACTGTACGACGCCAGTGGAGGGTGCCGAGGTGTGCGCTGTGTCGTCAGTTCGGCCACGAAGAAGGTAACTGTGTTCGCATCGACGCGGAGGTGGCTGCACCGACAAGAGGCGAAGATTTTGCGTAACTCGTAATGGACGAGACCGAAGCCGAGAAACCGCCGGGGGAACGCGCGTCAAGGACGACAACTCGGGGGAGACAAGGGCAGCGTCACCTGAGGCGGCGGTATAGACACCCAGCCCCACGAACGTCGCCCTCGGGATACAGCGCACTCTTTCGCCGTTGCTTCGCGCCGACAGCGACAGCACGGAAGGTGACCCGGAAGCAGCTGACGAGCCACCTAAGGTGATGCTCACCAACACTGACGGCGCCGGTGCGTACACGAGGTTAGCGCGAACCCTGTGGTTGGGAAGCGAGCGCTGGACGACGTAATCAGCGCGCAGAAGGCGATAGTGGGGCCGCCCCCAAAGGCGCCTGCTTTTCGGCGGTCTTTGTTACGACTTGCTCCGAGGGTTCCTCCCGGTATATGTGCGAACGGAAGTCGACGGAGTCGCCCGAACGGTCCACCGCAATGCAAAGGTGAGCGCCACGCTGTCGCCTTCTCTTCACGAATCGAGCGCGAAGGTAACTAGAACGTTGCGAATTGCCACTTTAAACGTGCGATCGGACAGCCAGGGCCTCAATGACGTCGTTTAGGCCATGCCGGGGGTGCATAATCAGGAGAACTGAAGAAAGCGCGGTTGGGTTTTCCGCGTGTTTCACAGCGATTCGCGCGCTCACCGCTGCACGTGCACGTGTAATATTTGGCTCAGGTATTGCTGGTAGTGTAGGCTAAGCGTCGCGCAGGTTTACTTGCACTGCTCAAAGAGTGTTGCGGGGTCCCTTTAAGGGACGCACAATCTTCACGTACATCCACACCGCTCGTCTGCTGGAATGCTGCGGTGCAACAGGAACCAACGTTGCGGTGCTTTAACTAGACTTAGAAAAAGCATTCGACAGAGTTCCCCATGAACTAATGCTGTGCATTTTGAACTATGGGAATGTTGGCTCTGTTATTCGGGAAGGGGTGGCCATGACGTACAAAGGTTGTAAGACGCGGCTAATAGTTAAGAAGGCTGTGGGAAGAAGCATAGAAGTACAGCGCTCCGTACGCCCAGGACGCCCCTTAGCCCGTTACTTTTTTGTCCATTCATTGAATCACTTTTTTAAAGAATTATACGCAGTGACAGCGAACAAGGATTTTGACTGCATGGGGCAGAAGTTAAGCTTTTAGCCTATGCGGACGACATTGGTGTTTTTTGTTCCGATCTCGAAAGCATCAATACGTTAGTGGAAATAGTCAAACGAGCCTGTAAGGCGAATGGCAGCACCGTGAATTGGAGAAGATGCCTGGGGTTTCGGCATGCAAACTGGCCATCAGCCCCTAGCGTCTTCGCTAACATGAATGGAGTCAGCACGCCGGCAAAGTACTTAGGTGTGCCTTTGCAGTTTACAGCGAACCGTATTGGAGGAAGTAAGCCGACGTAATGAGAGAAAGGGCAGAAAGTGGAAATGGTGGAACTCAATATTTTCAAGAACGGCTGTGTGCACTCTATTTTAAAGGAAAGCTTTCTACCTTTACCAGCCAATTGTTCCCTCATGGCGTGCGCGAGAACACTGTCAAAAAAGGCCGATTTTACGGGGAAAGATGCTGGTAAAATGTTGCTGGACACATTTGCGCAACTTAGAAAACGGAGAGAGTTTTAAAAAAGCGGACATTCCGTAGTACGGAATGGCCGTAATAAAACGCTACTTTGTTTCAGAAAACCCGTCTTTCCGTAATGGATAAAACCTTCACTTCGTAATTTAACAGACCCACCGTATACCGTAAAAGAAACAACACTTACACACCTCGCCGGCACTTAATCCCGCAACCTTGACTGGATTGGTGTGACGCCCCAGACCACTGCGCCACCGCACAAACGCTGCGCTCCTTCTAGATAACCTGTGTACTAGATGGATGCCCACCCTGCGTGTGCCATACATCGCTGTTTGCTAGCTGGTTTGTGGAATTCATGTTTGATAAAGTGCAATTTTTTCTGATTAGCATTTGCGCAGTAAGGTTCCCCGAAGCCCCCAAAATCGCTGATCAGAAAGCGCTCGCAAAAATGTGTGACTGGCTGCGACTGCGATTTCGCACTGCGGGAATAGTGCTTGCCGTGCTTTGGTTTTACGCTTTAGGCTAAATACTTCGGCCGATATTGATTCCTTATTACCTAAATTACTTTCCGCAACTCTTCTTCTGCATGTAACTAACCTTATATTCTGTACAAGTGCGCCGGTCGAACACGCATGTGCAGTTTGCGGGTGCGGGGGAGCGACGTCGCCGGAGCGCCGTAAAGCCAACATACGGATCACGTTAGCGCTGGTGCTGAGTTGTATCGGCTTCATGGTCCTCACTAAGTTTATTACACTTTACAAACTAACAAAGCAGAACCGCATTTATTACGGCAAGAATAATATCGGGGCGCAGTTTTCGCTTCTCCATCAATTCCCGACGATCGACTCGACGATAGACTGGTTGCAGTTATGGTTAAACTATTTTGGTTCCGCTCTACATCATACAGAAGAAGCGCCCGTATTTTGCAACGAAGAAAAAGATTACGTTTGACCTGCTATGGAGAGAACGTCGTCCGTATACCGAGGAACAGAACGCACTTCCCTTAAATTACAGGGGTTTTCTCCGTTCTCCATGAAACGGAACACGGCTCTATTTTATTAGAGAGTTTGAGCAGTCCGTCCGTTCCGTCCGGTACGTAGTTAGCGTGTTGACCGGGACCCGTCTGGGCACTCGGGCATTCGTCACGGTAGGGGGATCATGCAGACAGCTCGTCTGCAGACAGCTCGTCTGCAGTGTTAAAAATATTCCGATTAGGCTGACTTGTACCTAGTTTTCCTACTGTTTTATCTGTTGTTTTTTTATGTTTTTTTCTCTCTCTGTTGAACTTAGACCAAATTTTTCCTTCTGCTCCCTTATTAGCATCGCATGATTGATTACAATTGAAACATAACTCTTCTTGGCCAATCCTCCTAGGTGGGTATGCGCCATTTGTCGGACCAACCACGACCGCCGCAGTACACAAGCCTCCCGCGGAACACGAGCGATGATTCGAGTGTGCAATCTCAAATTGTCGATCTTCTGCTTTTTATTGAGCCTATGGGGAATCGTAATGCTGGTAAGTCGCCGCCGTGGCTCGTGGCACGCCAGTTTATTTTTGAAAAAAAAAAAATGGCAAAGGCCAACGATTCCTGCCGATCGCCAAACATCAGGGCTCGGTGGCTCGACTTGGACGGCTAATGCGCGCTCCTTTTCAGCCCGTCATGGGCTTCTTCCTGTACACGCACAGCGTTGCCTTTGCGGAGGACCTGGGAATCCACGCCGAGGAAATTCACAGCAAGGACGAGTTCCACGGCGAGGCTGACCACCGGTTCACCCAGGCGGCGTACAACTGCTGGATCGCGGCCTGCCTGTACGTCGGTGAGTGTCGTCCTGCGTACGGTGCGCTGTCCTTGCCGGAGACTGCTTGTGGCGAAGTGCGCAAAGTACGCCTGTGAATCGATGAACATGTTTGAGTTCTGAGTGGCGTTGCACACGTCGGAAGCAGTTTCACCCTGGTTACTGCGTCACGACGCCTTAGAAATGACACGGTACGTAAGGCATGAGTGGCCGGAGGTGTAGCTAGTCACGTTATTCTGTGGTGCAGTGGTTGTGAGGTTTCTCGACTTTGAATAGTACGATGACGTAACCCCAGCGGAATAGACCCCGTACCTTTGTGGTTTTAGGGGCGAATCACCTTAAGGCCGAGGCTTGTTCGGCGTCCGTGCTCACGGCACAGCAGCGTGTAATTCGTAGCATCTGTGAACAAAAGGTTCACAAAAGGTTAACAAGAACAAAATAAAATGTTCACAAAAGGTTAGAGAGAGAGGGAGAGAGTTCCTAGAGAGCCGTGCTGAGCTGCCTGCGCATGCACGAGGAGCATTGGATTGGATTGGATTGGATTGGATTGGATTGAATAGAGTTTGGGTTGGACTGGATTGGTTTGGAAATCTTTTGAGTAGCAGTAAGCACTCTCACGGGTGATTTACAGTAAGAACGATCCCCAGTGTTTCGCCCACTCGTCATGATTCGCTTCGTGGAAATGCGCGAATTTTTTTCTACGCCGTCGACGCGTACGAAAGAGTACGGCTGTGGGAGCGCTTGAATAAACGAAATAGTGGAAGGGCGGTACACAGAAGGGAAAAACGGAAAACACAAAGGCAGTCACTAAGTGACAGTGGAGTGACAGTGCTTGTGTTTTCTGTTTTAAAGCGAAGCTTTTTACGGCTCGCTGATGGCGTTCAATGCCGCGCCAAAACGTACTGCAGGAAAGCCAACTTTTCTTTTGCCTGTGTAGCGTTCTTCCTCTAATTTGTTTACTCAAGCGCCATTAGCCAACAGGCTTGGACTTCCACCCTAGAGGTAGTAGCATTGACAGCGTAGCTAGTGATGGTATCAATGTTCTGGTGCATGGTGCTGGTGTCTCACTGCTGAAATCAGGTCTCTCGATTCTCGGCTGCGTTTCCACGCTGCTGAAAGTGTACCACTAACCTTTCGAAAGATAGCGAACGTAAACGTCGGAAAAACGTATCGAACTTCCAGCCTACTAGGTGATAGGGTTGGCAATTTTACTTTCTCGAGGGGTCTTCGAACAAAGCAAAGAAAACCGTCTGCTTGTTGACCGCTGGTCAGGCGTGGCTACATGGGAGGACGATAATGCGCTATTCTCGCAACAAAATTAATCGTGACGCAGATTAGATGCCACAGAATGTACCCAACGTGCGCTCCAGTTAATGTTGATCTAAGCTTAGTCCAGGGTTCGACGGAAGTCCGTCTGGTCAGGTGGTAAGTTCATAACAAAATTGCGGTCGCTGACCAAGTCAAAAGAATAAAATTGACGTTTCGGATCCCCTACGGAATCCTTGTTCACAATGAGGGGAGGCAAGACGTCGTCGCCGTTTTCATGCTGTCAAGATGCGTCGTAATGATCGTGCGTAGATACCAGGACAGAGGACAATATGCCCAGTATCTACGCACGATCATTACGACGCATCTTGACAGCATGAAAACGGCGACCACGTCTTGCCTCGCCTCATTGTGAACAAGGATTCCGTAGGGGATCCGAAACGTCAATTTTATTCTTTTGACTTGGTCAGTGACCGCAATTTTGTTTGATCTAAGCTGTGCCCCATGTAGTGAATTTTTAACAGCTGCTATTTTCAGAAGTAATTTTCGTTTTCAGAAGTAATTTCGTGATGGTTATGTTGTACGGAAGTGTACGTGTGCGTTAGAAAATTTGGAAAGCGATCGCATCAACCAGAGCACACTAATCGCTCCCCACCTCACACCTGCTTGTCCCCCCCCACCCCCCCCCCGAAGCACGCCTTAAAAAGGACATTTGCGAGCGCGTCTCAATAAAAAAAAAAAAAGAAGCCTTTGGATGCACTCAGCGCGTCAAAAAAAAAAAAAGGAACACTTCTGAAAGCAGCAAAAATCATCACCATCATGTTTTGAGCAGCTCCGTTGATTCGGGTCCCTCAACCTCCTTAGTGTGAGTTATTTCCTACGGCTTTGGCGTCGTGCAAGAAAGCCAACTGCGAAGTGCTACGAAGCTGGAGCTTGTTGCGCAAAGAAGCGGGAATAACGTTCCTACCTCGCAGAAAAGCCAAAATCTCAATTGAAAAAAGAAAAGTAAATTTAAAAGTAAAAAGTACAAGTAAAAAGTAAGTTTACTTCCGGGCCATATTCTTGACTCTGAATTTTCCGCGAATTAGCCACCTTGATGTTACAGGCTCTTAGCTGTGTCACATGCATCCGAATGACAAAATGCTCTGTGTACATTCGCAGTTTTGACGTGTCGTGACGATTAACGGTACCAGTTCTAAAGTCCACTCGTCTTGTGGCATCTCATTATTCGAGACTGAAAGCTGGCGTTTCATTCTTTCCGTTCTTTACTGCCACACCGATCCGAAACTTTCATTCCCGTACAAAAATACTGATGAACTACTCACCCTGTTTCTTGATCATCGGTTTTGTCTACTACATGTATGCACACGTGCAAAGCGCTTGTTTTTGACTGCACCAACCATTAAACAGGGAAAGGCGAAAGTTCAATTCGTTCCGTTTTTCGCGTGAGCTTAAGTGTCGGCGGTCATCTGAAAGCTCAATAATACTAATAATAATCTATCTAGAATTGGCTCGGTAGGATAAAATTACTTCATTAGCTTTTGCTTACTAGTTTTATTGGGAATCGGAGGGAAGTGTTAAGCCAAGCTAGTGGAACTGATAATAATGTCGATCTCGCTTGCGGTTAGAGATATGCGTCGCCAGAAGATTGATTGATTGTAGGGTTCACGCACCGACGCAACGCAAGCGATGGGGCGAACCGTAGTGGATGGCTCCGGATTAATTTTGACCAACGGAGGATCTTTAACGTGCGCCGAAATATCGTACACACGGGTGTTTTTGCTTTTCGCCCTCACCAGAAAAGCGGCGGCCACGGCCGGGAATCGAACCCGCGACCTCGGGCTCAGCAGCGCAGCGCCTTAGCAACTGAGCCACCACGGCGTATATACGTCGCCAGAAGTCGTGCACAAATACATTACCATTCTACGCCATTTAACGCATCTGAAAGTCACGAGCAACTTGTTTCGCAGTATGGTTGTTTGTCCGTAGAAAGCATAAACAACGTGTTACAACTGAACGCGTGTTGCCTTGGGAAGTTTAATGCTGGTATCTTAACAAATCTTTGTTCTCTTGCAGTGACCCTGGCAGCATCTTTGCACCAGATCTACATGAACAGAGTAGTGCAGGTTTCCCGAGTTTAGCTCCATTTTCCGCTTACGTTGTGGACTGCGAAGTGCACGCCTCTCCCCGACGCTGCCGCAACCGTCAACGTACACTCGCTGCGAATAAATGCAAGCGATACGCGTGCGTGTTACCCTCGTTGTTAGTGTGTTCAGTAAATGCGCTTCACGCTTCAGCTTACGCAGCATGGTTGACGGGTTAATTTGCTGCAGGTCGTATTGACCTAAATGAGTTCGTTTCAGGAGTTGCGTGCAGCGCAGTGGATGCTGCGTTAACAATCCGCGCGGTGAGCATGTCTCACTCACCGTGACGTTCGACGCTGGCCGGCTCAAGAAAAGCGATAATAGCCACTTCGACCCTGGTGGTGTCAATTGACGCCATAACATAGCAGTTCCTGTAGGGCGTAGAGAACGAAACCAAAACTACAAGTTTTGGGGGGGAATTGCTCTTCAGTGATGCCTATTCCGACAGATATCCCTGTTGCTTCATTTTAGAGGAACTCCGGGCTACAAAGAAGAAGCTCCGGTGGAGACGAAATTACGACACTGAGGCTGAAAAAAAAAAAATGGCGGCCCGAGTTTTATTCCCAGGCTTGTAAATCTCTTGATACTTGCATTACGAATCTGAATTTTTGTTTGTATGTTCATGTAGTCAAAGTTTAGGAAGATTTGCAAAAGCGGTGTTTCTGCTCGATATAAAATTTTTAATTGGTGGGTGTCCTAATCAAATGTCTGAATAATAAATCTGTAATTACTTGCACTTCTAGCTTTTTTTCTTGTTTGGGACCTTATGGGACCCTGAAATTTGAGAAAACACACGGAAAACATTGTTTTGCTTAAAATAAAAAAAATCCGGCTGAAAGAGATAGGCGTTGAGGTCTTGGAAGGACATTTCTGGCCCCACGCTGGGCAGGTGTAGCAGCGCTGTTGTCGCTTTTCTTCAGCGGCCATCGTAGAATGTCGCTCAGTGGACGTATTGCTGAGAACAATCTAGCATCGACTGCACTGGACGCAGCTTGTTAAATGAACTATATACGACGTATGGGGGAAGGGAGGGGGGGTTTACGGAAGTGACTCTTTTTATCTACTTTGATGTGAGGTAGAAGAGATACACAGAACACAATAACAAGTCAAAATAAAACAGGGTTCCGGCTGTGGGCAGACAATCTCTTTTCACGAGGTCACAATCATCCATTGTGAATGTTTGCCGGCGATAATTAAGGGCTTATATGACGACTGAAACGATCTCTCAGCTACTGACCTTTGTCTTTGGCTTCCATACCCGAGAAATGTTACAGTATTATCCTGCGTATTGAAATGTATAACTTGTCATCATATCTGTGTATTTCAGTACGAAATATCCTGCGAAAATCAACTCTAAAAATGTATTACAAATCTACCTGCATTCATGCCTATCACAAAACTTCGCAGTGTTTGTTGGCTTTTATAGTGCCTCTGATTTGGTCTCTAATCAGCGCCAAACAACAACGTTTTGCAATTTATATTTAAATAACGCATTCTTGAGGGTGACTTACTATTAATGTAATAAATGACAGTCCGCCATCATACATTGTTACTTATACAAGCCTCTGGCTACGCGTCCAGTTTTGGTTACATTTCATGCTTAATGCAAATAGTATGAAATGAATGAATGAATGAATGAATGAATGCATGAATGAATGAATGAATGACATTCGTCTTGTCACCAAATCATATCGCATCTGGTGGGCCTCAAGGTTAAATATTGAGTCCATTCCTCTTTCTTATATACATCACCGATGTTCCTGGCGGTATTTCATTTGAAATATTTAATCCAAGAGATGAAGAATCAAAACAGCTCCCTATTACTTCAAAACGCTGCATTATGCCTAAGACGTAAAAAAAGGCTGACGCCACGATATTTGCTAATCACCACTCGCCTTCCACTTTAATCATATGGTTCATGACTATTGCGTTCAACACGCATGCCTATCATTGCACTGTTTTGACTCTCAAGAAGCCTAGCGCAACACGTTTAGAACGATGGGCCTACTCGTTACGTCCTAACGCGACCCCACCAGACTACTACTTCTACCGGAAGACCTACGGCAAGAGAGAGAGAGACAAACATTTATTGTACTAATGAGCAGGAGGATGCTCGTAGGGCCTCCACCCAGTGACAGGCATCCTTATTCCAAGATGCCTTGGTGCTGGCTGGCCGTCCGGGCCCGTTCCACCAGTTGGCGCTGGTCCAAGAGCTCGGAGCTGGTCAGCTGCTCCACCCACTGCTCATACGTAGGGTTGGGATTTGGGGTTAGAGTGGGGGTCCATCGGCACTCCCAATCCACGTGGTATAGGGTGTCAGCAACAGGGTAGAAGTTACAGGTGACAGGGTATTGGGTGGGGTACATGGCGATTAGTGGGGTGTTATGGGGATACCAATCGGTTTGTAGGCGCCGGAAAGTGGTTTCTTCGTCGCGTGTTAATTGTGGATGAGGGGGTGGGAAGCGATGGCGGTCGTTTTTGGAGTCGGATAAGATTTCGGTGTATGTGTGGAGTGGTGCTGGCTTTAAGGCAGTTCGATCATTGTTTTCTCCTCCTGAGGCAACGGCCCGGTGTGTATGAGCACGGGCAGCGGCGTGTGCCGCCTCGTTCCCTCTGAGGGACTGGTGGCTGGTTGACCAGGTGATATTAAGTGGTAGTGTTTTTACTTGACGAAGAAGGTACAGTGCGGGTTGAGAGATGCGGCCAATCGGAAAGTTTCTGCAGGTGGTCTGTGAATCGGGATAACACTAAGCAATTCCTCGCCTGTTGTTGCAGCAAGGGCGATGGCACACTCTTCACCAGTCTCGATGGAAGTAGTGAGAACGGTCGCTGAGTTCTGTGTTAACGACACAGGCTACTTGTGCTTTCCGATGTGGGTAAGGCGATGCATCTGTGTATCGAGTGCATGGTAAATGGTGATTGTCCTTATGAATTAAGCGCGCTCGTGCCGCGCGCCGTTGTTTGTTGAAAACCGGGTGCATATTTCGGGGTAGGGGGGCTACGGGGATGTGTTTCCGAATGTATGTTGGAATTCGAATCTTCTCATCTTGTCGTGGTGGGAAGTTGTAGTGCAGACGGAGAAGTGTTGCTCTTGCCGTGGTCGTGAGCTGGAGTCGGCGTATCTGAGATGCGTGGTGGGCCTCTTGTATTTCTTCCCAGCTGTTGCAAAGGCTTCTTGCCTGCCGTCCGATTGGAAGCCCCGTAGCGGTCTTGTAGGCCTGGCGTATGATGGCGTCGAGTTTCCGTATTTCTTGTTGTCAGAGCGCCAAGTATGGCATGCCATATGCCATTCTGATGATGAGAATGACTTGGACGCTCCCCATTCAAAGGGCGACTTCGCCCCGCCACCCTCATTTAAACAATTTTCCAGCATGCCTAGAACCCTCCATATCCCAATTGAATACTACCTTCCCCCTCTCTCTTCCTCTGTTAAAATACCTTGGCGTTACCCTTGCATCTAATCTTTAATTTATCTCGGATACAGGAATTATCGCTAACAAAACAGTCAGGATGCTTGTACTTCTGCGCAAATCGCCGCACGTGGCAGCACGGTAAATTAAACTATCGTAATACATTTGTTCTAGCTGAATTCGATTACGCCGCTACCTAGTGCAATCCGCATCAAATCTACCTCGGTCAATCCTCGAAATAGTACGAAATCGAAAAAAAAATCGGCGTTATTTCCCGTAACTATATGTACGTGCGTGAAAGCTACTCCATCATCATCATCATCATCATCATCATCATAAACAGCCTACCCGGGCCCACTGCAGGACGAAGGCCCATCCCGTTGACTCCAACCGCTCCTGTCCTGCGCTGCTCGAGTCCACAGTTGGCCACCGAATTTCCGTATTTCACCCTTCCATCCGGCCTTCCCCTTATTGGCCTTCCCCCCCTTCCAGGCAAATCCCTTGGTATCCCCTCTGTTACCCTAACTGTACACCGGTTGTCGGTGCGTTACTACATGGCCAGCCAAAGTCCAGTCCTTTTTCTTCACGTGAACTATTATATCAACTCGAGGTTGTTCCCTGATCCAGGAAGCTCGTTTCCTGTCCCTGAGTGTTACTCCTAACATTGTTTGTTCCATGGCCCGCTGGCCCGACCTAAGTTTGCTTTATAGTTGTTTAGTAAGGTGCCAAGTTTCAGCTCCGTATGTCATTACCGGCAGTATGCACTGGTTGTATATATTTCTTTTGCGCGACAGAGGTAGCTTACTTTTCATTATTTGGGAGTGCTTGCCGAGTGCTCCCCAGTATTCTACGCCGGATTTCTCTCTCGTGGTTGGGGTCAACACTATCCACCTGTCCGAGGTAATTATATTTTTGTACTTCTCCCAGCCCTTCGTCTCCTAATCTAAAGGAGTAGCTTTAATGACCAGAGTCACAATGTTAATCACAAAAAGAGGTTCGTACCGTATGCTACAGGGGTCGTTTATTCGATCCCACTTGCCTGTGGGGAAAAATTGCGCCCTACATCCCCGCGATGGGAACCCTGTGTAGATGCGACGCATCGTGGGGTTCAGATGGTGTTTCCGTTGGATTGATTCTGAAATCGCGTGAAACGTGTCGGGAACGCGTAAGATTATTATGTTTTATGATTATTATTTTTATTGGCCAAGCTTGGTCAATCTCTCTAAGTGGTATGCTTGGGGCTTCGCTGTCGCAACGACCTTTACTCCATCATTGTTGCTGTAAGTGGGAGCTTCTTTTCTTTTATTGCAAGTGTTAATCATTGCCCCATCATGCGTTGTATCAGTAGCATCTTGACGTAGTTTGAATGAGTCACGGATATAAGGCGCGTTCGTAGCATTTGATTCTGTCTCGGTTTTGTGGCGCAGTGGGAAGAGCACCATGTACCTCGCGTTCCGCCCACATGGTCGTGGGATCGAAACCGGGCGCCGCTAACTATTATTTTTTTTATAGTGTGGGGGGAGGGGTGTGGACGGACAACAACGCCGTATGGAGGGACAAGGCGAATGAATGAGATGCAGTCGCATCTAATATACTTTGGCCAAACGGGACGTTGTTTAAATATCGGGCTAAAGGAACATAGCTATTCGAAATAAAAACGTGACCTGAGCCACCTGTCTTCCCATTGCCGCGCATGCATGCCTGATTGTGTCCCTGTGATCATGCACAGCAATTTTATTTCGCAATAAGAAGCAGCAAACGCGATAAACGGTAGAAGCAAGGCTGGTTCGGACTGCTTCAGTCATCCGTCTATCGCCTTGCGTAGTCGAAGTCGCATACTTATATGCGCAGTAAGTGCGATTTCGGTGCCTCTACAGGGCAAGATAACCCGTGTGTGATGCGATTGTCTTTGCTCTTTGCGGTTTTCGCCATTCGTGTGCCCCAAAGTTTGTTTTGTGGTTTTCGTTGTTACTGTTTTCTGCAGGTGCGACCAAGTGCGCCGAGCATTGTGGCGCATGGGGGGCGTGTCGGTTGGGCGCTTGGGCATTTAAGGCTTTGTTGTGTGCAATAACAAACCAGTTGCGAGTCTGCGCTTCTGCTGTCTTCATGTGTTCGTGTCGCCGCTAATTCGCACGCGGTTTGCTTTTTGAGATGCATCATTGCCAACCCGCCCAACTTTCAACCCTTTTAGAGCTCTTCACAGCCAGATTTGGCTGTGAGTAGTCAAAGGCGTTGGGTTGTTTAATTCTTTTCAAGATTTCTTCTTGTGATAGCAATTAAGTGCCTTTACTTCACCAATTATATATTTTTCCGAAGATGCAGGACACAGTGCAGGGTTGGTCCGTTTTCGCTACTTTTTATTCGTATTTCGAACGTTCATTTTCGGGATTTTTCGTTCAATCTCCGATTTTTGGAGATGTATTAGATGCGTATATTTGATGTCGTCATATTTTCGCAAAATCGTTATTCCTTTTTTTTTCATTTTTTGGTGTTTTAAGATTCTGCGCGACCAATTTTCCACATTTACGCTATTATAACGATTGAAAACGCTCACGGGTACGTCAACAAAGTAGCTGCCAGCAGGCAGCAGCTTCTACCTTCGCTGTCACCATAATGAAAGGAATTTCAAATATGAATCTTTTTATTTTCACGTGCGAGAAGTGCACACGCGGAGCGGGAAGAAAAGTGCAATGCCCGCGGATCAGTTCTAAGCACTCACAACGTATATATGCCTCCACATTCCTAGCTCCTAAAAAAGACGACCGGGAATGCTTATAGATATTTAAGCTCGTTCGGCGCACCTTGGTAGACAGTCTCTATGATGTCTCCAGCCATGTGGCATCGTTTTGTCGCTGTTTAACGCACCGCGCGCCAATCCTTCGCCGCCGTAAATGGGCTGCATTCCTTATAACTTTTGTTCAAACCCCGCTCATTCTCTCGTTAAAAGGCGACGAGGGTAATCCGTTTCGAGAAGTGGCACGGGCGAACTTAATGCTATTTATAACCCACAGCGCGCGTGCGGACAACACCGGTAGCCATTTTTGGTCGCTCGCAGACCTTCTTCGCGTAGAATCTTAAACCGATACCTGCAATTCATCTGCAGTCCTTCTTAATAGAACGCAAATCCGCCTCGTTAGAAGAAGTTACAAAAGCCGTCTAGGCAATTGTCTTTCAAATGCGATACACGCAGCACTTCTAAATTACACTTTTGTACCCACCTCGTAGAGCTTTTTCTCGATGTAAGACAATGCAGAATCTTAAGCATATACTTCCAAGTTATATAAAATTTCCTTAGTAGTCAAAATTCTCTTGTCGATGTTGTCGAGAGTTTCTAGAACGGGGGCAAGGCACCTATAGTTAATGTGAATCTACCGCCTATTCAGACAGATTTCGACCTAAACGCAGATCCCTCGTAGCAGACATTCCCTTCGTATATTCCCGCTTTGGGACCACGCAGGAACGTAAAGCGACGTCGTCCCACACATCCGCACTTTTTCTTAGCTGACCGCAAAGCCGCCCAGGTAGAAAAGTGAGAAGTTACGTCCGCGATTTTAGTGTTTAGATTAAGAATAGCTTTAGTATAACAATAAATGCGCAATGCTTTTTGTGGCACCCAGAGCCAAACCCATGTCTGTACGGAGGGCTGTTCTGCTCCAGAAGTAACCATCATACCGGACGTCTAAGAGGATGAACTAGATAGGTTCAACCACGCTAGGAAGGCACTTAGGGCAGTAAACAACTCTCCCTCACCAGAGAAGTATCTGGCCACCCTGGTGTATCAGTTGGCCGCCACCTCCCACGACTAACCAACTCAACTCTCGGCCCTCAGTCACCAGCAGCTGTAGAGCACTTGACCACGGCGGCGGTCAGAACTGCGATACAGCAGAGGGTACTAAGAATATCTGGGTCCGGACAGACCGCCTTTGGAACTTGACCCTGGCAACGTTCAACGCATGCACCCTCTCTAGTGAGGGAAGCTTAGCTGTATACTGCTAGAGGACGTCTCGGATATGAAGTGAAATATTATAGGGTTACGCGAAGTTAGGACAGGAGAATGCTTCGTGGAGCTCACTAGCGGGCATATTCTGTGGTTCAGTGGACCCCAAGAGAAGAAACAACACGGGGTGGACTTTTTAATCCACAGAGAAATAGCAGGACACGTGGAGGAGTTTTTTTAGCATTAGCACTCTTTGCGAAAATCGCGTTGATATTTATGTATACTGCTATGATCCCCCAGGTAGTTAATAATTTGTGTGTGCATTATATGTTCCAGGAGCTTACAAATATTGCTGGTTACCAAGATGGGACAATAGTTTAGAGGGGAAGAGCGTTCTCCGGATTTGAAGTTTGGAAATAATTTTGAAATTCACCAGTAATGTCGTATGCAAACTGATGATAAGGAGAGCGGCGTCTCCGCTCTCATCGTGGGAGACAACCCGGTCCACTTCAGCATTTCATCCCAACTAATAGCGGTGGCTTCCACAGGTGGTACTCCTCGGTTCCATTCGCTCCAGAAGACCCCGACGGCAACGAAGATTGGTCAGCAGCCATCGGCTGGGCACAGGCTGGTCGCGCGGCTGAGTAAGCATAGGCCACACTCAAGCAACACGTTCATTCCTTCTAAATGGTACACGATCACTAGTTTGTGAAAAATGTGCGGAATACCCTTCTGTGTGCCACATCTCGAGTGCACCTCATGCAATGAAGTCAGACGACGACACTTCCTTAACTTTGCACCTACAATATCTCAGTACGCCCCTCAGTGTTTTATAACTTTCTAATAACTTTCAAATAACTTTCAAAAGTTATAACGCCCTTTTCAGATCTCACTTAAATTATTGCACTTTGGTTTTGGGCACGACTACTAAAAAGAATATTAATGCACTCCTTCTCCTTGAAAAAAGAGCCATGCGATGCATTAGTGGCGTTCAGTATCTTCATCCCACCAAAGAGTTATTTCAGCATCACAACATAATCAACATTCAGCATCTTTATAAGTGTCGTCTCTTGTATCGGCTTTACTTTTCGAGCACTGCCCACCGTAATGTTTTAGTGGAAATGGCTGGTCTATCATTACGAACCGAAACAGGTCGAACTCGTGAACAAGACAAATATATTGTTCCTCGACGTCACACTGACTACTTTTTTACAATCACTTAGTCACAACATACCTGTGATGCTTAACCGATTATGTCCTCATATTGCTGAATGTGCCGGTATCAGTCGCAAAGAATTGAATTCTCTAATTTTCAACGACAAATTACAGTGATGTTTGTATCAACAATGGTTGTCATGTTGTCGCCTTGTAGTGTTGTATTTCCACGTTATTGATTAATAATGGTGACATATTGTTCAGTGTATTGTAATATTGCTTCTGTATAATTTTTGTTTTCAACAAACTAAGCTGTGCACTGTATTGTTTATGGCCAAAGTTGTCGCAGCTGCACCCGCGGCGCTCTGGCACCGTCAAGCTGTCTCTACAGCTTCTTGCCAGAGTGACCATCATCACTGTCGAAGTTGTACCAATGTTGAAACAAACTTTGATTTCATTTGAACTTCAAGCGATGTTTACAAACCAAAAACGTCTAACTTACTTGTAGGATTTTTAACACTTACCTCGCACGGCGTGTGACCTCAGACCCTCTCTAGATTGAAGAGGAGGTTCTGATGATTCTTTTCGGTGGTCAGTGAGCCCCATTCGCGTAGCACGCTCCGAGGCTTCGGCGCCTTTACGCCTCTACCATAACCAGCCTCACCTGTCACTATGAGAATAGTCGCCCTTTTTGTCCGTATCAGACCACCTCATACTCATATCATATTTTAACCACAAACCTGGCACATTGAAGGGCCACCAAACATAGTTTTGGCACCGCGAGGTGGTAGATACCCTTGCACGAAAAACACCAACATCTTTATTGGTTTTAGATGCGAATGCATCTCATTCACTCGCCTTGTCCCTCCATACGGAGTTGTCCGTCCACACCCCTCCCCTACACTATAAAAAAAATAGTTAGCAGCACCCGGTTTCGATCCCACGACCCTGTGGGAGGAACGCGAGGTACATGGTGCTCTTCCCACTGCGCCACAAAACCGAGACAGAATCAAATGCTACGAACGCGCCTTATATCCTTGACTCATTCAAACTACGTCAAGATGCAACTGATACAACGCATGATGGGGCAATGATTAACACTTGCAATAAAAGAAAAGAAGCTCCCACTTACAGCAACAATGATGGAGTAAAGGTCGTTTTAATTACCATTGTCCCTGAAGAAGAAAGTGTATGACAGTCTACATCTTACCGGTACCCCACCTACGGGGAAAAGAAACTTGGAATCTCACTAAGAGGGTTCACTTAAATGGATGGATGACTCACCGAGAAATGGAACGGATGATGATAGGAGTAACGTTAAGGGACAAGAAGAAAGCGGAGTTGGTCAGGGGAACAAACGCGTGTTAAGGACATATTAGTAGAAATTAACAAGAAATAGGTGTGGCCAGCGCATTAATGCGACGGCAAGATAACCGTTGGTCGTTCAGGGTAACAGAGTGGCAGCATTCTCTAAACCAGAGGTTAGAGAAATGCTGCCTAACCTCTAACCTCTAACAGCATTCTCTACCTCTGGTCCTCCGCCACCCCCCTTGCTAACCCGATTTCCTAAAAAAAGCTCTCTCTCTCTCTCTCTCTCTCTCTCTCTCTCGTGAGGCAAAGGTACCGACGGGGGGCAACAGGACTCAGGCTCCTGGCGATGGCTTGCGAACGGAACGATCTTCCGAGGGTGCTGCCCGGAGTTCTGGTGAAGGGGTGACTGGCGCGGACGCTAGGTTCAACAGCAGGTCAACGGGAGGTCCCACTAGGCTTTCGCCTCCACGTTCTTCGAAAGTTCTAAGCAATCCCCGCAATTTTTGCCGAGGTGCTATACGCAGTCTTGTATGAAATTACGAAGGCCCTATGGCATCTCAATGAATACATCCATGCACTGTGGAAAGCGCTATACACCGAACACATTAAAGTCGGTTAAACAGCTGTACGCAAATGCATTGCTGAAAAGGCATTCTTTTATGAGACAATATAATCAGTTTTATATTAAAGCACGAAGGTGCTAGAGGGTATTATATACACCTCCTTCAGACACCATGTATACCTAATAACAACTTTATAGTCGCCTTCAATACACTACAGAATACATTGCGGGGAAGTGATGTCTGAGGGGACAATATAAGCGGTATTGCAAAAAATATAGCATATAATAAACAGCAAAAAAGGCTTCCTAGGGACCTTTATTAGTAGCATTCTCTAAGCGGATACATAAAACGTTACAGACAGAAAGGCGGGTTTCCTCGCTCAGTCCTCGTGAAAATGTTACGCGTTTAATACACGCCCAAAAAGCACCAACAACAACTCTCAGCAGTGGCGCCCTTGAACCCCTTCGTCGGCTTCTGATCTGCCTGTCAGGGAATGTCATCCAGCACTGCTCTTCCCCAGGAAGTCGCGACTAACGAGTCACGGGCCGCTTAACACCAATAACGGCAACACAATGGGCTTCAATCTTTATTGTCGCTTGCAAAGACCTCGCGGGAGCACCGCGTGTTTTCGCCCTCCGCCGTGTTGTCCCACTCTTGCGCACTCCGATCGCTCGCTCCCCCACTTTCGCTCCCCCAGATTTATCCGACGCTTCCGATATCGCAACGCTGATATCGCTGCACTCCTGGCGCAGGACGACGTGAACAGAGTCGGTAAAGCTAAACGCTGCATGCGCAAGTGTTCGTCCCGTCGGATCTTCGATCTCCGGAACACCGTCGTGTCAGCCTCGTCCGGCGTTCCCGGCGCCTCACCGGACGGATGAAGTCCACACGCGGCGTGGCGGCCCCCGCGGCCGCACGACGGACGATGTCACCCTCGACGCCTCTTCGTCTTCGTCGTCGTCGTCGTCGATGCGTCCCACGACGCTTCTCGCCGCAGCGTCTGGCCAGCGCCACGCACGACAGACAGGCAGCGAACAGTGCCAGCTGAATCAGGAAGGCCGCCACCACGGCCGCCGTCAGCACGCTGGGCGTGGCGCAGACCATGCGCTGGTCGCTCCTGGACGCTGGGGGAAGAGCAAAGGAGACGGCCCGAAGAAGGCGCCTTAGCTCAGGCCGGGTTGGTAAGCTTTTCCCACGACACGCGGCGGCTTATCCTCGTATCCCCAGGCCAGAATGTTCTATCGTACAATTTGATGTATCATCCCCCCATTTGATGTCCCCATAGAAGAATTTGCCTTTTCGCGCGTATGTAGTCTTTGTCAAAATTTTCTAGCTCAAGCCAAAGGCTTCTGGACCACAAAGAATTCAAAGAATAAGCTTAAGACCTGTAACTGTGACCAAATTACCTATGACAGTAAGAAAGAATAGGTGTTTTCTCTGGCTTTCCGGCATAAAACGTTTCAGCCTCGCTTTAGACGTAATCTTGTATACATTGAATTTTTTTGCGGCCTGTGCACTTTCGCCATGGCCTAGAAAATTTTGACAAAGACTGTACGTTACGGCATCCCGATCTTCGTCGCGCCAGCCTCGTCATTGAAGGGAAGACCCAGTGTGATACAGAGACAAAGAGAAGGCAGCAGTCTGGAACGCTAAAGAAAGCATTGGAGAAATAGTTTTTTTTTCTTAACAAAACCATGTTTTATTTTATTCTGTTGTGAAATGAAGGTAGCCGATGGCGTTACTTCAAGTTGATGAAGGGTTTCGAAACGGAGTTGCTGCATTTACAATGTACGCTTTCCGAGCAATGGTGTTCTGGGAAGAGAGCGAAACTAGTGGCACGGTTTTTTATTCGCCGTGGCACAGTAAAGACAGAGACCATCTGCGCTTGTGTAGCTATAGATGCCGGCCTGAAAGGTTGATTGATTGATTGATTGTAGGGTTTAACGCGGGGACGCAACGCAGGCGATGAGGCGCGTCGTAGTGGAGGGCTCCGGATTAATTTTGACGGGGATCTAACGTGCGCGGAAATCTCGTACACACGGGCGTTTTTGCTTTTCGCCTCCATCACAAAAGCGGACGCCGCGGCCGGGAATCGAACCCGCGACCTCGTGCTCAGCAGCGCAACGCCTTAGCCACTGAGCCACCGCGGCGGGTGGCCTGAAAGTTTGCGGCTGCGGGGTGTCAGTGGAGAAGGCGACAGTGCAAGTGTTTCAAGGTTTTATTCGCTAGCGTCCTGAACAGTCTGAACATTTCTGGTTTAGGACCTGTATTGAGTACAGGAGATAGTGGGAGTTCGGGAAAAGGGGCTAAACAGATGGTGGGGAGTTCAAGGGTGGAATCAAGTGTGCAGGGCCCTTTCCTTGGTCCCTCAACAAGCTCACGCTGATCTTCCGCTGACAAGGTGGTCAGGGCTGCCTCCCATGTTTTGACGGAAGTGGAGTATGTAACGTTTGATGGGGTATCCTCTGAGAATATGCTTATTTATGTCCAGGTTGAGTGGAGGAGGTGGGATTTCTCCCGTATTAGCAGTTTTATGCTGATGTCGGACGTTTGCTACGAAAAATTTTCGCCCATCTAGATTTGTGGATGTATGCGCCGGTTTTTATCCTGCCCAGAGCTTGCGATTCTTCGGTGCTGAGATCCTCATTCGGTACGGGGAAGGATGGTGTTTCTGGGCGTATGATAAGGAGGCGTTCTCCATATTTTTCGGGAAGTGGAGTCTGGTACACGCGGTCGTAGCGCGCATGCTATTAGAGAGTTTTAGCTGACCGTCGTTCACGGTCCGCTCCGCTCCGCTAGCAGGCGGGAGCACCAGTTCGCATGCGTGGCGCGCTTGACCGCGAACGGCATTGGCTACGGTTGCGCTGAGCAAGCCGCCGATACCGGAGCGGACCGTCGAAAACGGTTAGCTAAATCTCTCTATTGCCGCGAACCATGTATAAGTGTATTGTTTGTTTTTGCTGCCCAGCCATGCCCGGCTGTGTTATCTGCGTCCCAAGAGAAGCGCGTCTTCCATTCTTTATTTTTATGCCGCACGGGCTATCACATTCAGATAAGCAGAGTGTCTCGCCCTAACGTCACTAGCCCAGAATGATCTTCTTTGATCTACAATGTTCTGTATGTAAATCGACGGTTCCAGAAACACTCGCGCCAAAAGATAAAAGCCTGCAGAGCAGGCGCCATGGCATTCGAATCGCCGACACCAGTTTTACGCACGTCACTTTATTGATTGCTGTATCGCCGCCTTGTATTCTTTGAGTTGTTAGGGGAGCACAAGTTCGCTCCAATAAAGTTGTTTTTCTTGAAGACAACTGCGTCGTCTTTGGCAACGTGACAGTATGCAAATTCTCCTGATTTTTGGTCGGCTGCGGCGTAGCCTTCTAGACCGTCGCGTCTGGGTGTCAATGTGATGTGAGCGGTCATCATTGTAGATGGAATAATCTTTTTTTTTCAAGCGTTTAGGTCTTCTGCCTGTCTTTCTAATGGCAGGCAGCAAAGTCAAATGGCCTTTCGAGAGTGAGTAATGATGTTTAATCTGATATTTGGTAGTTCCAATAGGAAGATTGCCGACCTTTTCGGTGACCGTGAGAAGTGGGAAGTTGAGGGATGTCTTAGGGAGCCCTAATGATTGTGTTTATTTCATCCTATTCAGCGTCGGTAGCTTTCTGGAACCGCAGGCTGTACGATATCCGTTTCGGGATCAGTGCCTGCAAAAGTGCTGCTATATCTTTCTTTATCTTTCTAGCTCTCCCCTGTTTAGAGTGTGCTGCTATGTGGACCGAATGGCTAAAGAGTTTCTATTTTTTGCTAATTCTGAGATCGCCTCTTCAGCTTCTCTGTGGGGCCATGCGCAGGATTTTTACGCGACCGCCCTCTGGGATGACATCCTGACCCGAATGCACTTTATAAGCGACCCCAAACCATCCACCGCCGGCGGCGGCGGCGGCGTCCGCAGTGCTCCTCTATATTTAAAGAAGAAACAGCATCCGGCGCCAGGTTTCGATCCCAGGACTTTGCGGCCGCAGCGCGACGCTCTACCGACCAAGCCACGGACGCGACGGTGATATCAGTGTTAGTGACGCGCCTTATATCTTTAACGCATTCAAACTACGTCGTCAGCGGCGTGCGTTGGCGACTCAGCGGCGTTATAGTGGCTTGATAACTGCGTGGTGTACACGTGATACTACAAACCCGATGGAAGAGATGGAAGAGAAGGCGGCGAGGCGGTGGGCTGCGGGGGCCGAGCGCAAGCGCCGCAAGCGGGCCGACAACCGTGCATTCGCACTT